>CM045763.1:74437456-74637456 GCA_025200525.1 Camellia lanceoleosa
ATAATTTGGTAAATAATAAAGGGAGAAAAGGCATTGAGGTTGGAAGACATACATCACACACGCACACTTATTACAATTGTGCCCTGCAACTCGCTTGGAGAGTCCGGAATAAATAATACACAACCAAAATAAATAATGATTATTACGCAACACTAATTACTTAACAAATGAACTGGGTAAGCAAAGTAAACTAGCATGCTACTTCGTTACGTGCAAATTGCCTCGGCTACTGCTTCCGGAATGATGAATGATGCATGTAGAGTTGCTTGGCCTGAGAAATCCCATTCGCGATGTACCTCGATTTACCTCTGTTTGCAATTAATTAGGAATCTTGTGCAGGCTTTAGAAAGTTCTTTGATTTACGGTTTGCTGCAATAGAGAGCAAGAAAGAGGCATGGCAAAGTATTACATATGTATGCACACCTCGATCCTCGTGCCACCAATCAGCATCTCGATGCATGATGATGGCGAGGGGAGTCAGGAAATTCCGCGAGCTTCGATCATGAAATAAATGCACATAGAAAACACAACAAGGCCCTAAGAACTCCATCGCTGGAGTGTCAGGAATTAATAATGTTGAGAATTGAGACCGTTTACGTGCACTTTGAGTCTGAAGCATCCCTGCGTTCACCTGTGTTTGGACTAACCCTACTCCAAACACAAAGCGATGAGATAGCATACTGTCAATCACGACTAACATGCTGCAACCTAGCATCACGCTCTGTATGATACTATGAACTAAAATGACATACACCAGCATACCTTACGTGACACCAACATGGCATGCACAATGCAAGTTGGACTACACTTGATATGGTGGACCTCGGCCACACTCACCGCATCGTTAGCCATATGATAGAAATGAGGCAATCGAAATACATTACCAAACATGCGGATGCAAAGAACCGATCTTAAGGCACAACATGCAACTCGAACAAGGCATGGCAAGGATGAAACATGGCATACAAACAAGCAAGTTTACATTTCAAAAACATGATGCTCACAATGGTCGGAATCAAGCAAATATGGCATACAATGCAAGCTAGGAAGCCGAGTGCAGGGGAAAACTAGTGAAGTCACACGTTACACTAAGAGGTATACAAAGCAATGCACAAATGGCAAAACCAACCCCTAAGCAGACCTAGGAAGATGCAAAATAGTGGGAGAGATGGCCTAGAAATGATGTAAACTCGGAATGCAAAGAAATGGAGCTCATTCAATGAGTGGTAAATGAGGCATACCAGCTGACTCTCTAGCGTATTTAAAGAGTACAAAACATGGCAATATGGCATTCAAACATGTTCTAAATCTGATGTATGATGGACCCAAAACAGAAATACTTGATATATGCATGTAATGGATCGAAACTCAAAGTTAAGCATGGATATTAAACCTTGTAGAAGACCTCCAGCAACTTCGGACCAGAAAGGAGTTCTTGACCTCTGAAAATCAGCTCAAGATGCTTGGATGGATGGTGGAGGTGGTAGGCTATGAGGTGTAGTGCAAATGGTGCAAGAATATTGGGTTTGGAGCTTGGAATAGTGAGCTATGGAGAGAGGTGTATAAGCCTTAAACAAAGGTTCAACCTTTGTAATGGAAGAGGAGGGCCTCTCTTATAGAAGAGGCCAAACTTCTCTTGGAAGCTTCAAATATCCTCCACTGGCGTGTATGGAAGATGCACCAAATGGCCCCAGTATGCAGTATGTTGTATTTGGAAAGGCAAAAAAGCAGATGGTTGGCCGACCCGATTAAGGTGGTCGGATCGGCCAATCCTCCTCTGGTCGGTGACCCGGGGGTCAAGTTCAACCTCAAAGGTGGTCGGCCTACCCAAAAGGTGGTCTCCCGGATGAGTAGAATCTGATTTGTATGGTGAAAAACTAGAAAATATGACCCAAGAGAGAGAAAACCAGCTTTCTAGCAAGGTTCAAAAGGGTCAAGAAAAGAAATATTGGTCCTACCCATATTGGTGGCCTCCTAGATGAGCACAACACAATGATGGTATGAAAAACCAGAAATTATGGCCCAAAAGTGAGAAAAACCGGCTTTCTATCAAGAAAACTGGCTGGAGAAGAGAGAAATGGTTTTCAAAAGAATTTCTAGTCTCCCACCCCCCTACCACCTTCTAACAATGAAACAAGGGTCCATACCAAAAATGAACCTAAGCAGATGCAAAGCGAGGGTTAGGGGCACGCCTGATCTGGGGCCCTAAAAGCAGTGGCTTACTTGGGGTGGCGTCGACCACGAGGTGGTCTCTGAGCCTGATGTCCCTCTAAGGAGAGGAAACAATGTGTGTGCCAAAAATCGAACAAGCGGAGGTAGTTAAGCGGTCTCGAACCGAGCACATGGCCGAAGGCTCTGAAAATCAGCCTCAAAGCGGGATAAATGGCCTCGACCACGAAAGCGTAGCCTCTGACCAGCGAGAGATGGTCTCTGAGACCTCTCCTTCCCTTTGGGAAGAGAAAACAAAGAAAATATGACCTGGTTTGCAAACCGAGGCAAAGCACAAAAGAGCCCTGAAGTCCGGAGGCAAGGTTCGCAGCCGAGACTCTGAAACCCCAAACCGAGCACAATATGCACTATTACTGAGCGCTCAATCGGTAACGTCTAAGTCTTAAGGTCAGTCAAAAGTGGGGTGACTACAACATCCATTCACTAAATTTGCAAGTGAGACACACGTGCCACACCCAATTTGCCCAAAATCATGGTCGGCCAATATAACATTCAAATAAGGAGTAATTCGTCCTACAATTACTCGAGGACTAAATGGTTTAGTAGAATAAAAAATGGGACCAATTGGTTCTGAAGTTTAAATTTTTGGATTTATTAGTAAATCTCCCAAAAAGAATGAATGAAAAACACGAGAAGCAATTATATTGCAAACATATAAAACAAAGCTGTGAGTAGTTATATATATAGAGAGCCAGAGACTTATACGGTATACATACAAACCAAATGTGAGTAGTTATATATATATAGAGAGAGAGCGGAAGCGAGAGAGCAAAGAGCCACGTCTTGACGCAGCGGAGGCAAGCGGCGGAAAGGCAAATGGCGGTGGTAGAAATGCTATGGCGGCTCGATCGGAAGGTAAGGATGAGGAACAACAATGGAAGCGGCGGTGGCAAGCGCTATGGCAAGGTATGTTTGGGGGTCAATTAGGTTTAATTGAGAATTTATTCTCTATGTGTGTGAGTGTATCTACATTTACTATGGTAGATGTAATCTAATAGTTCTTTGGATCGTATATAACATAGCGAGAAGGGTCAAGTTTGATTCGAAATTCTTTGGCGAGTCGAGTCGATTTGCTCATCGGGTTGGGATTTTCAAAGCTGCTTTCGCACCAACCGCTACTTTTTGCAACTCCCACTCGCCCAATCCGCTCATTAGAGTTGAAAAATACGCAATTCAATGCGGCTCGATATTACCACCGAGGGTGGTGGCCTAGTGGTGAAGGCATTGCCTTTCCACGACCATAAGTCAAGATTCGACTCTACAGAGGCGCGAAAATCTTGGATTTTTCGGGGCTCTCTTGAGACCTCATGTTGTACTCGATCAAAACTTGTCCGTAGCTAGAGGCGGTTGATGAGCTCCTTGGTGCCTCGGTGGTAGATCCCTTCCTTCCTATGGGTTAGGTTAAATCGATTTGGCAACCCGGCTACCTTGGGGCTGAGCCCTCTGGCGTAGTGATGACACCTCAGAACATCCTCTTTCTCCATGCAAACGAAAAAATGCGGCTCGATAAGGTTTTGATGATATTATATACAACCCAAAATGTTCTTGACACGACATTTAAATATTATTGTGAGATCTCAAACTAAATTATATATATATATATATATTGTAATTTATTTATAATTGTTGTTTAGCTATGATGGCACTCTATGGGTGGTGGTGGTCAGTTGTTAGTAGTGGCAGTGGATGTTGATGGAGGATGAAAAGAGAATTGAATTTTTTTTTTAAGAATATATATATATATATATATATTTAAATTGTGAAGCCAAATTCATTTTTTGAAAACAAAAATATCACTACAAGAAAAGTGGGTTTATGAGATGAAACTATTTGTGACGGCACACTTGCCGTCTCAAAAAGTCACTTTTGCGACGGCAGAAAATGCCGTCTCAAAAAAGCAGAGTATTTGCGATGGCACAATTTGTCGTCTCAAAAAATGAGAGTATTTGCGACGGTATTTTCTGCCGTCGCAAATACTCTCATTTTGAACGGCAAATCAATAATACTTTTGAGACAACATTTTAAATCTTAAAAAGTGACTTTTGTGTTTTTTTTAGTGAATATTTTTAAATTTTTAAATTTTTTTTAGATGTATCTAAAAAAAAATTATGAATTTTTTTTAAAAAAAATTAATAAATACATAAAAATACAAAAAAAAAATGTATTGAATTATTTAGGGGTGAGCCTTTGGAGATTACGCCACAACCTCTCAATCCACTGTCATCCGCTAGATTGGCAGTTAGAGCAAATCAATCCACATCCATCCCGTGAGATGTGGATTGGCGGGATTAGCGGATTTGGCGGATGGATGCGAATCGGTTTGGCGATTTAAAATTTTATAAATTTTTAACATAATTCAACTTGTGCACTTCCTCAAAAAAAAAAAAAAAAAAAAAGAAAAAAAAAAGAAGAAAGCATTACAGTCAATGACTTAAAAAAGTATTACAATCACTGTATGCCTCATCCAAAGAAAGAAAGTTTGAAACTTCAGAATATCACAATCACTGCATGCCTCATCCACATATTACAATCACAGCATGATTCATCTACATAAAGTATTACAATATGTGGTTCTTAAAATATAGAAACAATTCAAACCACCAAAACCATAAACAGAGTAGTAGTAGAGATTGTATGTCTTTGTATTGTTACATCTATATATAGTTAGATTTAAAAACCAAAAAATATAGATAAATAATACGTTTATTTTTTTCAATTCAAAAAATATATTCAAGTTGAATTTTTTTTTTTTCAACAGAATATTTAAACTCTTTTTCAATTGAAAACATAAACAAAATATTTAAACAAATTGAAAACACAAAGTCTTATAAATTACTAAATTGCTCGTGGTTTGGCGGTTGGTTTGCGGCCAAAGGAATCTCAAATCGCCATCCGTCCACCAAATTGGTGGATTGGAGAAAATCAATCTGCAAATCCACTCGTCAACACGCATCCGTCGAATCGGCGGATCGGTTCAATTCGATCGGTTTTGGCGGATCGGTATATCCGCTGCTCAGCCCTAGAATTATTGTATTTTTGGTATTTAGTGAATTTTTAAAAGATTTTTTACAATTTTTTAAAATTTTTAAGTGTATTTATGTTAGGTGTGTCTAAAAATTACAAAAAAAAACTTAAAATATTAAAAAAATTCAATAAAAACAATATAACACGGAAACAAGAAAGTATAATTTTCTCTAAAGAGTTTTTGGAAAACTCTAACCTAGCATAATGATTGTGGTTTTTGAGACTTCATATATATCTGATTACAAAATGGTTTGAATAAATTCAGCGGTATTTTTACATCATAAAAAAATAAAAAAAAATAATGTTGTCTTACTCTTTTGATATAACATTTCTTTTTTCATTTCTTTTTTCATCTTCCTGTCTCTCTGTCTCTATCTCTTTCTCTTCTCTTTATCTCTCTCACTCATCACTCTTTTTTCTCTGTTTGTTTGTTTCTCTATCTCATTTTCTCTCTGTGTCTCTCGCCTATCTCTCTTCTTTCTATCTCTCTCATCTGCTTTCTCTCTCTCTCTCGCTCATCTCTCTTCTCTCTCTATCTCTCTCATTTCTTTTCTCTCTCTCTCTCTCTCATCTTTCTGTCTCTCTCGCTCATTTCTCTTATCTTTCTGTCTCTCTCTTTTTCTGTGTGTCTCTCTCGCTCATCTCTTTTCGCTCTATTTCTCTCTTTTTTTGTCTATCTCTCGCTCATCTCTCCATGTATCTCTCTCTTTTTCTATCTCTTCCTCTATCTCTTTCTCTCTATCTCTTTTTCTCTCTATCTCTCTCTTTCACTGTCTCTCTCTCATTCATCACTCTTTTATTTCTCTCTCTCTCTACTTGTCTATTTGTCTATCTCTCCCTTACTATGTTCGCCTTTACTCACTCTCTTACTCTCATCTTCTCTATTTATCGAGCTCATTCTCGATTTATCGATCCACTATAAACGCAGCGTCTTACTCTTTTGAACATTTCTCTTTTCACCCATTTTTTCATTTTCCTATCTTTCTCTCTCTGTCTTTTTTCTCTTTCTCTCTCTTACTCATCACTCTTCTCTGTCTGTCTGTCTCTCCCTTTCTCTATGTGTGTTTGTCTCTCTTCTCTCTCTCTCTCTCATCACTCTTCTCTTTCTGTCCATCTCTCTCTTTCTCTCTGTGTCTCTGTCTCTCTTCTCTTTCTCACTCTGACTCATCACTCTTCTATATCTGTCTATCTGTCTGTCTCTCTCTTTTTCTCTGTGTCTCTCGTCCATCTCTCTTCTCTCTATCTCTTTCATATATCTTCTCTCTCTCTTATTTTTTTCTCTCTCGCTGATTTCTCTCTGTCTCTCTTTTGTTTATCTCTTTCCGCTCTGTTTTTTTTCTCTCTCTCTTTGTCTATATCTTTTCCCCCATTTTTTCATCTTCTTCTCTCTCTTTTCCTTCTTTCTCTCATTCATCACTCTTCTCTCTCTGTCTGTCTGTTTGTCTCTCTCTTTCTCTGTGTGTCTCTCATTCATCTATCTCTTCTCTCATCTATTTTTTCTCTTTGTCTCTTTCGCTCATCTCTCTTCTCTCTATCTCTCTTACCCATTACTACTACCATCGTCACCACTCCACTACCACTAATACCACTATTACCACTACTGTGTAAATATCGATCCACTGTTTCTCTCTTTCTCTTTATGTGTCTGTCTGTCTATTTGTCTCTCTCTCTTTCATTGTGTTCACCTTGCTTATTCTCTTCATCATCTCTTCTCTATTTACCGAGTTATCCACTACAAGAAAATGCACTTTTAGCGCCCACTTTGTCTCTTTCTCGCTTATCACTTTGTCTCTGTCTGTCTCTCTCTCTTTCTCTCTCTCTCTCTCCATCTCTTCTTTATCTGTCTCTCACTCATATCTTTTCACCACCTATCTACTCTACCACATTCACCACTACTACAAATGCCATTCCACTACTACCACTGTTGTCACTCCACCTCCATAACTATCATTACTACCACCATCGTTACCACTCCACTACCACCACTACTACTACCATTACCTCTCTTCTACCACTGCTATTCTATCTCCTCTACTACTACCACAACTTCACCACTTATCTCTTTCACCATCACTACCACCACCACTATCACTTCTTATCCACCACTTTCACCACTCGCCACCTCCTATCCTCTACTACACAAAATTAGTTCTTGATTTTTAGTAACAAAAAAAAAATGGGTCACAAAAAAATATTTTCCATTGACCACAAAAAATTAACTTTATTTTAATGGAAAATATTATCCCTACTTTTACCAAATAAAAAAATAATAAAAAATTTTTATTCATTAAAATAAATATGAAACAAATAAATTTTTAACTTTACTAAACGAAAAAAAAAAATTCATTAACTATAAAAAAAAATTCATTAACTATAAAAATTATTTTAATAAAAAATTCATTAACTATAACATTTGTGGATGTGTATAGGGTTTTGTTTGAGAACACACACACAACACAAACACAACAGAGCCGTCTCCTCTCCTCTTACTCTCTCCATCTAGGGTTTCGCCTTCCTCTCTCTCTCTCTCTTTCACACAACGACGGCGCCGATCATCCGTCATCGCCGATCCTCCCTCACCGTCGCTCGTACCTTATTGTCGATCCTCCTCCCTTACACACTTGCCTCCTCTCTCTCTCTCTCTGAGCGACATTGACGGTTGCTTTCGCCCTCACTCCTCCTCGCCAAATGATCTTCCCTCACCGCCGATTTTAAAGGGTATCTCTCTCTCTCTCTCTCTCTCTCTCTCGGGATTTCAGATATAGGGGGGTTTTCATACACACACACACACATATATATTAATATATTTGTGAGTGTATATAGGGAGGTTTTTGATCTGTTACATATATATATATATATATATATGATCTGGTTTTTTTCTTGATCTGTTTTTTCCATGCAGATCTGCCTAGTACTACTACTCATACCAGCCTCTTTGCTGTGGACGAACACGATAGCCTTCTTTTAGAAGCAATTGGAGAGTAATTCAATTTCTATCCTTTAAACTTTACATTATACATTAGCTTAGCATACATATCATTTCTATTTATTTATTTTAAATACATATATATATATATATATATGATTTTTTGATCTTGAATAAATATATATAATTGATCTTAGGAAATATAAATATATATATATATATATATGTTAAATATATCATTCACTTTTTGATTTATGGGGATGCAATGTCATCTTGGCTTAGCTATCTTGGGAAATAAATTGTAGCAGAGAATATGATTTGTTTTCAAGTATCTTTAAACTAGGAAGTGCTGTTTCTCAGTACTAAACATATCTCCATTTTGCCAATGAGAGTTTGTTTTTGGTATCTAATTGATCTCCATGTATTTAGACATTTTGCCATTTTGCCATTTTGATCTCCATTTTGCCGTTTTGATCTCCATTATGCCATTTTGATCTCCATGTAATTGATCTCCATTTTGCCATTTTGCCAATGGAAGTTTGTTTTTGGTATCTAAACATGTCTCCAACTTGTCTAGTATTTATATACGCCTCTTTTTGTTTTAGTAGTTTTCCTCAGTTATGGAAATTTTTATGCTTTTAGTCAACTTTTTATCTTGATCTGTGAATCATTAATTCAAGGCATATACTAATTCATTTATGCTATTTTGCTGGGTTCCCATTTGTACTTAACTGGGATTGGAATACAATGGATTTAATTTTTTTATCTTGTAATGGATATTTTTTTTTAAGTTTTAATTTCAATTTTTGGGTAACCTATCCCTTGTGCTTGGGATTAATTATTTTCTTTGCTACTCGTTGAATTTTCTTGTGTGTGGGTTATGTATGGGCTGTTGAATTTTCTTGGAGAAACAGGATGCTATTTTATGAGTTTTGTATGGCACTGTCTCAATGAAAACTTGATCTCAATGTTTTGTATGCTACATGATGTTTTGTGTATGGGTTTTGTATGGTAGTCTCAATGTTACAGGATGTCTGGCACTGTGTGGGTTTTGTGTATGGCACTATGTGGGTTTTGTGGGCAGGATGTAAAGTGTGTGGCAGTGTCTCAATTCTCAATGTTATGTATGGCACTGTGTAGGTATTGTGTGTGGGTTTTGTATGCTACAGGATGTAATATGCAATTTCACATGCTACAGGTTGTGTACTATAGGATGTAATATGCAATTTTTTTTTTTTAATTGGCAAATATGTTGGCAAATATTTTTGGTTGGTTGACTTGATGACCAACCACTGCCCCAGCTAAGTCCATCCTATGAGACCAAGAGTGGGGGGGCATTGAGGTCTGTTACTTGGTAGCTAGTGCAGGAATTTGCCCTTTTGCTATCTCTAGTGAGTACGTGTTTTGCACCCTTTTTCAGTACATCAACTATTTTTATTTTTATTTCTATTTCTATTTTGTTTTTTATTTTTAGTTTTTGAGAATTTCCACTGAAGTTTTATAAATAGAGAGGTTCCAAGCATTATTAGTAACTTACATAAAAAAATATTATAAGTTTCATGTTTTCCTGCTGAATACTTTAGCAGTTGTACATATATCATTTGACCTTTTCTCATTGGTGTCTTCATTTTCTAGTTTCTAAGACATTAAAACCATACGTTTGACATAGGTGATTCTTTTTCTTGATAAAATTGTTTTTGCGTTTTGTTAATTTATTAAGAAAATTACTTTAATCAGCTACCAGATTGAAGGGTCATCAAAGTTGGCACATAACGGTTCCAAGCTCGGAGGCTCTTTTTTACTCCTGTAAGTCTTTTTCTTATTAGTTACTTATCTTCAAGAAAATGAGAATTTATCTCTTCTACTATTTGGTACATATACACGACTATGAAATTTGGTTGATGGATCTTTGTGCCTTAATTAAATATGGGCACACTTCCTCTGATATGTACTTTAACAAGATGATTGTGAATAGGTTAAAATTGTTGGTTTGTACAACTTTTAAGACACTTTGTAAATTGATGGGTATATTTGATCAACTGAAGAATCCAAATTGATGGATATATACTCTGACTATAGAGGAGTCCTTTTGCCATGGACCACTCCTACCTCGTGCCATATACACTTTGTAATGCATTTGGGTTTATTTCATTTATTTTGTTTTATTTAACTTTTAATTTGTTTTATTTTTCACACTCTACCAACACATAGTTTTAAGTGGGGAGTACTATGTATCTGGATTGCCTAGTCGGTAAGAAATTTAAATCCCCTTTTGCATTATATAAAATCATTGCACTGCTTTCTTCTTGGTGATTAATTTGTCTCTCACAAGTTATATTTGCAGTGATTTTTTGACTTATTGGACTTTTTGAGAACTTGGTCTTAATTGCTCTATGTTCTTCTCTTGGAAAACATCTCATTAGCATGTTTTATAGTCTTGCAACTAAAGTAGTCATATGCCTTTGTGATTTTAATAGTGAATCGCTAATCTAGTTTTGTAAGACCCCAAGGAGATGCCCTTTTTAGTTACGATACTACGATATAACTTTAAATTTAGTTTTTGAAGTTTTTCATTTTTATTTTCCTCTGACTGGAGAAAGAAATTTTAGACCGTTATCTTGAAGTCATTACGATCTTCCTCTACTTTTAACAGAAACTACGGTTGCGGATAGAGGATCCACCGCAAAGAAAGCATATGGTGTACCTTGGAGGAGCAGTCGTTGCAGGAATTATGAAGGTACAGTGTTGCCTCTCTCTCTCTCTCTCACTCATACAAACCAGGACACAGTGGTTTCAATGATGTGTTTTGTCAACTTGCATTTTTCACCCCTATGTTAAGTATGTCTTGTGCTTCTAAAAGTAGACCACAATATTTGGACAGTGCATTTGTTGCTTTCAGATTTGTGAAAAGCAAACTGAAATGAAGAGCATAAAAGGAAAGCAAGAAAAGAAAAAATAAATAAAGGAAAAATAATTTTCTTAACAAAAAGCAATTTTTTAGATATAGGGAAAAAAACATGAATTGATATGAAGTTGGACATTGAGAAATTTGATTACTTGTGCAGGATGCACCGGAGTTTTGGATTAGCAGAGAAGATTACCTGGAAGAGGGAATTGCATGTCTAAGCAAGTGTAGCCAAGCATGAATTTTTGGCTAGGAGAGTGTTAGCATTTAAGTCTTCCAAGAGTTGGGTGGCTAATGCAGTGATCTATTTTTGTGATAATTCTAGCAAAAGTTTCGTTATGCCATACACGTACGCCCAAAAAAAATATCATCATGCCATACCCCTATTGCTAGGTATAGGGAAAAAAATTATGTGTTTTAATGCTTCCTGCATATTTTTATATTGGTGGAGCAGATGTCTATCATGAATATCAGTGTAACAATTTTTGTACTTGAATTTTCCCTTTTATCGTAGGATGTTTTTTTTTTTTGCGACATTACAATGCATAAAAAATAGAAAATTTTAATATTTTTATTAATTTTGTTTACAGTTTTACTTTTTTTGACGGTATTCTCTTCGCAAAAAATAGAAATTTTATTATTTAAAATAGTAATTTTATTATTTTTAATACTTTTTGCTCATAAAAAAATAGAATTTTATATTTTAATACTTTTTTATGGCTCTAAACCGTCAAAAGCAGTGTTTTTGCCGTTGCAAAAATATTACTAGTGACGGTATTTTTGTCGTCTCAAATAACATTTTTAGCGACGGTAAAATAGTGTCGTCATAAAAAGTCAAGAAATTTCAAAGCGTTATTAGCGATTGCACAGTGTCAAAAAAGGCAAAATGCCGTAAAGAAAACATTAGCGACGACGATCGCGTATTGCAAAACCTCTTTTGCAACCCATGCAGTTACGACCCTCTCTTGCCGTCGCAAAAAGTCATTTTGTCGTCGCAAAAAATATTAGCGACGACATTAGGAGTATTAGCGACGGTATTTTGCCGTCGCAAAAAGTCAATTTTTTTGTAGTGTATTGTACTACACAAATTTTTATTTTTAGATTTAAAAATAAATAAGATGGACATAAAAAATGAAAGCATTAGTGCATTTTGGTAAGAACAAAATAAACAGAGTTTTTTACTTTTTTGAGAAATTAAAAAAAAAAAAACAGCTTATTTTGTGCATTTTTTCTCTTGGGAAGACCATGCAAGCCATGATATTGTTCCAAAAAAAAAAAAAAACAAGCCATGATACAAATTTACCAAAATACTCCCTAGAAAAACAACAAAATTTGTCACTAAACATGGAGGGTGAAATGGTAAATTTCAAGCATGTGAATGAGAATAATATGAAAATTTCACAATATTCATAAATGATATGACATTATATTATAATAATTTACAAAAAAAAACCCAAATGAATTTATGAAAAGCCAAAAAGCAACCCAAAAAAAAAAAAAGAACAGAAAAGAAAATAAGTTACATTTTTCTATCTTCCCAAAAGAAGTAAACAAGGATGAAGCAACTTTTTTTTTTTTTTAAAGGGAAATTACAAATACACTCCTGAGCTTTAATTAAAATATGAATCACTTCTGTGATTTTAGAAATTATATTTCATCTACTGAAATTTCTAATTTCATAACAAATCGCCGATTTTATTAATAAATCATCAAATCAATTAACAATTTTTAATGATATTAGAAATATGTTTCAATTAATAATTTAAGTAATTTTATTATTATATAGGAGAGTAATTACGAATTTCATTTTTTAGTTAATTTTATTAAATAAAAAATTCTAATAATAGGGTATTTGTAATTTTTTAAATTGCAGGAAGCAATTTGTACTTTAAGTAAACTTCATGAGATGTATTTGTAATTTATCCTTTTTTTAAACACAAACAATTTCAAGTAGACTAATGCTTCACAAACTAATAATTTTTAAGTATTTAATTTATTTAAATTATTTTTGTTGAAGAAGTTATAAAAAGAATTGCAATAAATTGTGAATTTCAAATTTTAATTTTTTTTTATAAACAATTCATTTAAACTACAACAGAACAAATGACACTAATGTTACTCTCGCAGCCATTTATCAAAATGTTCAATCAACTAGGGGTATGTTTACATTTTCAGTTTATATTTATAAAAAATTTATAAATTGGTTTTTGTTTATTTTTAGAAAAACATAAACTACAAACGCGTTTGGTAATTGACAAAATGTTTAAAAAAATTTAAAAATATAAAAAAGAGTGACGGTGGCGGGTGGTGGGTGGTAGCGAGTGGATGGTGGTGGGTGGTGGTAGCAGGTGGGTGGCGAGTGGTGGGTGGTGGTGGCAGGTAGGTGGCGGATGGCGGGTGGTGGCGGTGGGTGGCAGTGGGTGGTGGTGGTGATTGTGGTGGTGGGTGGTGGTGGCACGTGGGTGGCGGGTGGGTGGTTGGTGATGGTGGTGGTGGTGGTGGTAGCGGGTGGGTGGCGGTGGTGGTGATGGTGAGTGGTGGTGGGTGTTGAGTAATGGTGACGTAGGTGGGTGTGAATGGTAGTGGTAGGTGGATGGTGGTAGGTGGTGGTGGTGGGTGGCAGGTGGGTGGTGGCAGGTGGTGGTGGGGGGTGGGTGATGAGTGGTGGTGGTGGAAAACGGTGGTAGAAAATGGTGGCGGGTAGTGGCTAGTGTTGGGTGGTAAAAAAAAAAAAAAAAAAACTCAAAACTCAAAACTGAAACATATTTTTTGAGTTTACATTTTTTGGCCAAATTTATAAACTGAGACCATCTATATAATAAGGAAAGATGGTTTTTGAAAATGTCTCTGAGATACATTTAATTTGGACGGCTGGGATGATTTGTTTTTATTCATTAAAGGCTGAGATGCTTTGTGACATTTTCACATTCTTGCCCAAAACAATCCCTCTCTCGCTCTCTCTGCAGCGTCCCACCCATCCACTTCTCTCTCTCTCTCTCTCTCTCTCTCTCTCTCTCTCTCTCTCCCTCCAACTTCTCAGGTGTCAATCTCTCTCTCTTCCTCTCCCTCCCTCTCCTTTCGCAATAGCTTCAATTCGCAACCCTCCTACCCGATTTCTGCCTCTCCCCCCTTCTCTCGCAATAGCTTCAATTCGCAACCCTCCCACCCGATTTCCGATTAGGCGAGTTCGCTTCCTCCCACCACTGGTCATAGCTGTCTTCCCGCCAGTTGCTTGCCGCTGCCGCTTTTGGAACTCTCTGGTACCTCTCTCCCTCTCTCTCTTTCTCTCTCTATGCTTCATGTTTAAATTGTTGATTCATGGTTTCTGGTTTATCATCATTTTCGTTTATGGTTCATGGCTTATTATTTGGTGAAACAGAGCTACTTCAGAGCTACACCAAACCTGAGGCTTTTATCTTTGCAAGGTAATATTTCTGTCTCTATTCCCCTTCTCTCTCTGTTCCCCTTCGTTTTCTTCTCTTGTCATTTTCTCTCTATCTGGTTTTGTTTTTTTATTAAATACTCTCAATTGTTGATAATTTGAGTTATAATTTGAGTTTAGAATTTGGGTTTATATATCTGGGTTTATATATTTGAGTTAGAATTTGGAATCATGTTGGTCTAACACTCTGGAATCATCTGGGTTTATATATCTAGATATCATGTTGTTGTGTAGTTTATACACTCTGGTTAGAATTTGGCTGACTTGGTTAACACTCTGGTTCTCTCTTTCATTTCGTGGTAATATCTGCTATGGAGTTTTTTAGGTATTCTAGGTGATTCTCAATCATTTTGATTTAGGTATTTTCTGGATTCTCAATCACTCTGGTTAGAATTTTGTTTTTCTATATGTTCAAGAAACTGATATGGGTTTCTATATTTTTAGGTGTTTGGATTGCTCTAAACTGATATGTTTTTCTATATGTTTGTGTTTGTGTTTGGCTGGGCAAAAGAATAATTTCTCCTGGGTTTCCTTTTTTTGTTTGTGTCCCTAGAATAATTTCCCCAAAATAATTGTTTGTGTTTGTTATTTTTTTTTTAAAAAAAATTATTTAAACTCCATACATATGATAAAATGCTTAACAAAGCCAAGATAGTTAGGTTTCTGTGATATATTTAACAGAGGGACAACGTTGGAACTTCTTAATATATTGAACGTTGAAACTTCTTAATATATTGAAAGTCAAGTTACTTATGTGTTTATGGGATATTTATGTGTTTCTTTGATTTGCAAAACAAGAAGAATTATGTTAAAATTGGGAAATTATTGGTGAAATTGATATTGATGATATTTACACTTACCAATGCAGTATGTACACCCACCTTCCATTGTTGTTTGGGATGTCCCAAAATAGTTAACCATCTTGAAAAGCCAAGAAACTAATACTGTTATCATCATTTTGTTAAGTTTGAATGCATTTAATAGATGGACAACTTTGAAAATTCTTACTATCTTTAAAGTGTAAACATATTAACTCATAACTTTTTTGTTTGTGTCCCTAGAATAATTTCCCCAAAATAATTGTTTGTGTTTGTTATTTTTTTTTAAAAAAATTACTTAAACTCCATACATATGATAAAATGCTTAATAAAGCCAAGATAGTTCGATTTCGGTGAATGTATTTAACAGAGGGACAACATTGAAACTTCTTAACATATTGAAAGTCAAGTTACTTATGTTTTTATGGGATATTTATGTGTTTCTTTGATTTGGAAAACAAGAAGAATTATATTAAAATTGGAAAATTATTGGTGAAATCGATATTAATGATATTTACACTTACTAACAGAGTATGTACACCCACCTTCCATTGAGTATATACACCCACCTTCCATTGTTGTTTGGGATGTCCCAAAATACTTAACCATCTTGAAAAGCCAAGAAACTAATAATGTTATCATCATTTTGTTAAGTTTGAATGCATTTAATAGATGGACAACTTTGAAAATTCTTACTATACTGTTAAAGTGTAAACATATTAACTCATAAATTTATTTTTTTTTTCTTTCCTTTTAAACAAAGCCCAAAGTAATTGTTTGTGTTTGTTATTTTTTTTTTTTTGTTTGTAATGGAATATGATAAGTACTAAATTCACAAAAATAAATAAAACATAAAATGCTTTTCAGTTGTCTTTGTAAAATAGATAGATAGAGAGACATTATACTACAGTTTGATTCTTCATCAAACAGAATAATTAAGCTGATATTACCGCAATATCCATTGAACGCCACGCCCTGTCACACCTCACCTCACTCACTAATGATTTTGAAAGAGTTATTTGTTATGATTGGCAGCACTTATTAATTGTCCTATTGGTTCAAAGGGGTTTTATTATTTGTTTGGATTTGTCTTCTGGGGGTGTAAATTGATACATGGACCAATTGTTAACCAAACATTTCTAACATTTTTTATTTCTTTTTGTTGCTCACTCACTAATGATTTTGAAAGAGTTATTTGTTATGATTGGCGGTACTAATTAACTGTCCTATTAGTTCAAAGGGGTTTTATTATTTGTTTGGATTTGTTTTCTGGGAGTGTAAATTGATACATGGACCAATTGTTAACCAAACATTTCTAACATATTTTTTTTGTTGCTCACTCACTAATGATTTTGAAAAAGTTATTTGTTATGATTGGCAGCACTAATTGATTGTCCTAATGGTTCAAAAGGGTTTTATTATTTGTTTGGATTTGTTTTCTAGGGGTGTAAATTGGTACATGGACCAATTGTTAACCAAACATTTTTTTTATTTCTTTTTGTTGCTCACTCACCAATGATTTTGAAAGAGTTATTTGTTATGATTGGCAGCACTAATTAATTGTCCCATTGGTTCAAAGGAGTTTTATTATTTGTTTGGATTTGTTTTCTGGGGTGTAAATTGATACATGGACCAATTGTTAACCAAACATTTCAAACATTTTTTTATTTCTTTTTGTTGCTCACTCACTAATGATTTTGAAAGAGTTATTTGTTATGATTGGCAGCACTAATTAATTGTCCTATTTGTTCAAAGGGGTTTTATTATTTGTTTGGATTTGGTTTTTGGGGGTTTAAATTGATACATGGACCAATTGTTGACCAAACATTTCTAACATTTTTTTATTTCTTTTTGTTGCTCACTCACTAATGATTTTGAAAGAGTTATTTGCTATGGTTGGCAGCACTAATTAATTGTCCTATTTGTTCAAAGGGGTTTTATTATTTGTTTGGATTTGTTTTCTGGGGGTTTAAATTGATACATGGACCAATTGTTAACCAAACAAACATTTTTTAATTTCTTTTTGTTGCTCACTCACTAATGATTTTGAAAGAGTTATTTGTTACGATTGGCAGCACTAATTAATTGTCCTATTGGTTCAAAGGGGTTTTATTATTTGTTTGGATTTGTTTTCTGGGGGTGTAAATTGATACATGGACCAATTATTAACCAAACATTTCTAACATTTTTTTATTACCAATAAATTTGCTGATACATATCAATTAAAGAATCTGCTGATCAAATTTGCTGATCATTTATTTTATTTATTTTGAAAGAGTTATTTGTTATGATTGGCAGCACTAATTAATTGTCTTATTGGTTCAAAGGGCTTTTATTATTTGTTTGGATTTGTTTTCTGGGGGTGTAAATTGATACATGGACCAATTGTTAACCAAACATTTCTAACATTTTTTTATTTTCAATAAATCATTGATACATATCAAACAAAGAATCACGATCAAACAAAGAATTTGTTGATATGTATCAACATCTGATCAATTTTATCTGCTGATATGTATCAATAAATTTGCTGCTAATACATATCAAAGTTTACATTCAAAGTTCATTCAAAGTATAAATAAATTTCATTCGAAGTTCTATCAATTTATCTGCTGATATGTATCAATAAATTTCATTCAAAGTTCTATCAACTGGTTTGTATCTCTATCTGATTGATTGGAGTAAATGATTTCTTTTCATTTTATATTGTTGGGTTTGAATTTTCTAGAATTCTCTCTAAAATTATCAAATTTACATTTGTCTTTCACACACACGTATGAGCGAGTCTTGCATTCATAATAGCCGAAATTTTTTTTAACACTAATTAACACCCTTTCTAACACTGTCAATCTGTCATCATAAGCATTACTTGAACACACCATCTCTATTACAATCCTAGAACAATATTACATACTAGAGACCTAACAATGAAATACAATATTACATGTGTGTGTGTGTATTGGAGAATAAAACTAAAATTTCACCATCTTAAGTTCTTAACCACAAAACTACATAACTGAATTTTTTAAAGATTTAAATGAAATAGCAATAGAACTATTCTGTTTATATAAAATACCAAACGATTCAAATTGTGAGATGGGTTTTTATATTTCGTTAAACATCACTGGTTAGAGTTGATCTCAAGCATTGCCCATTTGCGGAGGTAATTTATCTATATAGATTTGGTTAAACATCAAACACATTCCCTTACAGTAGGTATGGTTAATGATCAGAAAACTGGTAGTGTAGTATGCTTAATACATATATGGTTGAAGATTATCTAGCATGCTTAATACACCATTGAGTGTTATTCTTTGTTACTTTTTAATCTAAATGTTATTCTCTATTTCTTTTCTTTCTTTTTTTTTTATCACCAAGATGAATTCAATTTGGTTGTTGATTTAGATTTTGTTATTTCTTTTTTTTCCTATTAGTTGGTGCGCTTTTTATTTTTATTTTTATTTTTCAAGTACATTAGTTAATGACAAGGCTTTTTTTTTTTTTTTGTCCCTTTGATTTGATGTCCAAGTTTGAATTTATGACTTATTTGTTCTATTTTTTTATTTTTTATTTTAATACTAATACAATTTGTTATTGAAGTGATGAACATGAGCATGGAGAGAAGCCTACAGATCACCACCATAGGTGGTGATGGTGTAGTTGGTGGTGGTGGTGGTTTGTTGGTGAAGAAGAGAGGGAGGCCAATAAACTATAACTCAGATGGTAACTTGAGACTGTTGGAAATGGTTATAAAATTTTGGATAATACCAGAATTTTTTTCTAAGTTTGGTCTATTTTTTAGGTGGGCCCCGTGCGTCGATTTACGCAGGTCAAAGTGGTAACGCGTTCTATGCCGCGTTGTGATTCACGTGGTATATTTGGTTGCTCAAAACCATTACCGAATGAATGAGAAATTGAAGCCAAAATATGCTCCATGGAAATGGAGGTTTTGGTGAAAAATCTTTAAAGGTATTGAATAAGGCTTGTCCCACATTGATTTGGTGGGAAGTTTTGAATAGGTTTATAAGGCATGGGTTTGGTACTTGGGGTGTGCCCCAAGGGGTACTCAAGTGTTTTAGAGGGAGAGGTTATGGGCAAAATGGGCTAGACCTATTGGACCCAAAAATCACCACACGTCTTGTATGCCACGTTGGTCGGTCTGGCCTAAGCTTGGTGCGGGTGCGTGGTGTGTGGGTGGGTTGTTCAATTATTAAATTAAAACATTTGAATTTAATTTTATTTTTGATAAAATAAAATCCGTAATTCAAAATAAACCTGGTTTGGTTTTTGTACATCCAAACAGGTCCTTCCTGCTTTCAAATTAAACCGGAAATAAACTGGTCTAGTTTTATCAGACATCCAAACAGGACCCTTCCGTTTTTATCTGTTTAAATTATGAACCCAACAGATTCAAATCTGTTTGAATTCAAAACCAACAGGTTTCATACCTGTTCAATTCTAAATTTGTAGCCACCAATCCATCTATAAATAGGACAGCCCTCATTTGGATTTTGTAACTCTAATTTCGTCCTTCATAATTCTGCAAATATTCTTTTCATATTGCTGCATTATTTTCTTCAGTGAGAGAGTATAAACACTTAGTGTGTTCGTTAGGCAAACAATTTGTAGTGTTGCTATTGTTTGTAGTAGATCATTTTATCATGGGAGATAGACGTCCAAATTCTGAAAGCACCATGGAGAGGACGAATCTGTCTTAAGGATACAGTGTCAAACACTGGACTTGATCAGAATTATTATTCGAACAATTAATCAAGTAAGTTGTTTAATTTATTTTCTGTTTCATTTGTTTATTTAAATCAAATTTTATTTTTATTTTTGTAAAAAAATAAAATCTGTTTTTATTTATTTATTTATTTCTAGTTTGATTTTTGTAATCAAACAAATTCTCTCATTTCCTTTATTTCTTTATATTCTTCTTGTTGTTTAGTACACAACAAAATTTAATATATTTAAATACAGTGAAGATTGTCCAACAATCTTAAAACATATCATTTTTTGGTATCTTCATTGTATTTAATTTTCTGATTTCATAAAGACATATTCTTGTTGGAAAAACAAATAGTGTTTATGCTATTTGACAGATAGTAGTAATATACTGTCTCTTTTCTTTGACAACTAGTAGAAATATACTGGTGTCATTAACAATTGCAGAATATTATATGGTGTTACAAAAAATTATTTTGGTATTTTATTTTTCTAGTTTTAGTAACAAGGAAAATAAAATTATTTTGTATTATCATTTATTTTCTGGTTTTGGTAACTAGAAAATTATTTTGTATTTTAATTTATTTTCTGATTTTGGTAACTAGAAAATTATTTTGTGGTGTGTTTTTCTGATTTTTGTAATTAGATATTATTGTGGTATTTTATTTTCTAGTTTTAATAACAAGAAAAATAAAATTATTTTGTGTTATAATTTATTTTCTGGTTTTAGTAACTAGAAAATTAATTTTGATTCTGGAGTTAAATATTAGTTTTACAATCTAATTTCATTTTTATTACGAAGAAACCTTTGTGGCAAGTTTTTTTTTTTTTTTATTGGTTTTCTGATTCATTCTTTAATTTCTGTGTATGGATCCGTAGTCATAAATAGTTTTTGCACATGAGTCGAAAAAAAAAATATATATATATATATATATTCACAAGAACATTTTAATGTGTATATAATTAATTTATTTATGTACAAATCAAACTAATTAAATGAAGGTATGTTTTGTCATTTGTGGAGTTTGAAATTCAAAACGCGTTGAATTTTATTTATGGGTTGAGAATGTTTTTATTTCATGATACAAGTTTTGGGATCATACATGATTAATTTATTTTGTTAATTCATTATTTTTAATTGATGCGTTTGATATGCATGTATTGATATCATCTCGAGTTATTTCTTAAAAATAATTTCATGTGATTTGAAATGATAAAATGATATGTTGACCTTGTACATAAGTGGATTAATTTGAGTTTTTCCAATCAATTTTTATGGATGTTTAAACAAAGAAGAGAAATTTAAATATGAAGATTTCAGAGTTATATCGTTCCATTTACTTGGGAAGTAAATTTTAAGAAATCTTTTATATTGATTATTAGTTTGTTTTAAGTTATGTGACATTAGATGTCGTTAATAATTATTTTACTTGCGTAGTAGAATTTGTTAAACCATAAACCATAATATTAATATGGGAATGTATCTCTTGAATTAGATGAGATAATTTAATTTTCTTCTGTCATAAATATTTTTATGATAGTGACACTTTTTCGTTAATGAGTTGCAAGAATGTACACAATCAAATGGGCTATTTGAATTGTTTGATTCTTAGGCAAAATTTTTATGAGGATAAGATTTTGTCAAAACATTAATTCTGATTTGTATAAGGAAAATGTCTCGTAGCTCAAATTTTGTGGCTCAAAAGTGGCTCAAATGGCCAAAACAACGTCGTTAACATAAAAATGGCCAAAACGACAAAATTTGAGCTACGTAGCATTGTCGTTTGTATAATCATAATTATTTTGGTTTTTTCAATTGAAATTTATGAATCATGATTTGAATTTTATGAAATCAAGCACATCATAGACAACATGTGTTGGATGTTATATTTTGATTTATATTAGAAGTGATAGGGGTGGTGAATATGATGCACCATTAAATGAATTTTGTGCACAACATGGCATTATTCACCAAACTACAGCACCTTATTCTCCTCAGCAAAATGGAATTGCTGAAAAAAAGAATAGAATCCTAAAAGAAATGATGAATGCCATGTTACTAAGTTCAGGCTTACCACAGAACTTGTAGGGGGAAGCAATATTGTCTGCTAATTATGTTCTTAACAAAATACCCCACAAGAAAACCAACAGCACTCCTTATGAATTGTGGAATGGTCGACCGCCTTCCTACAAATACTTAAAAGTGTGGGGGTGTTTGGCAAAAGTTGAAGTTCTTGTTCCTAAAAAGACTAAGATTGGACCAAAAACAGTAGATTGGGTGTTTTCTAGTTATGCTCAGAATAGTAGTGCATATCGGTTTCTGACTTATAAATCAGAAATACCTGATATAAATGTGAACACTATTATAGAGTCAAGGAATGCTGTATTTTTTGAACATGTCTTTCATTACAAGAAAGGACAGGAATTAAGTTCACAGAAAAGAACTTATGATTGTACACAAAGTCAAGAGACTAATAACAATCAAACACAAGAGACTAGTAATGGTCTCGACCAATAGGATTTAACTGATGATGAATCAAGAAGAAGTAAGAGAGCGAGAACATCAAAATCCTTTGGTCTAGATTTTCTGACATACCTATTAGAAAATGAACCTGAAAGCTTTAAGGCAGCAATGATAGGTCCTGAAGTACCTTTGTGGAAAGAGGCTGTTAATAATGAAATTGAATCCATTATGCAAAATCATACTTGGTAATTGGTGGATCTTCCACCAGGTTCTAAACCTCTTGGATATAAATGGATATTCAAGAGAAAAATAAAAGCAGATGGTTCAATTGACAAGTATAAAGCAAGACTTGTAGTTAAAGGTTACAGACAAAAGGAAGGTCTGGACTATTTTGACACATATTCCCCTGTGACAAGAATAACATCCATTTGCATGCTTATTGCTATAGCAGCGTTGTTTAATTTAGAAATACATCAAATGGATGTTAAAACAGTTTTCTTAAATGGTGATCTAAATGAAGAGATCTATATGGAGCAACCCGAAAGGTTTGTAGTGTCGGTGCAAGAAAAAAAAGTTTGTCGGCTTGTAAAATCCCTTTATGGATTAAAACAAGTACCTAAGCAATGGCATGAAAAATTTGATCATGCAATGCTTACTAATGGGTTTAAGATAAACGAATGTGCCAAATGCGTCTATGTTAAAAACACTGACCAAGGATATGTCATAGTTTGTCTTTATGTGGATGACATGCTTATCATTGGAAGCAGTCAAAACATGATCAAATCAACTAAGTAAATGCTTAACAAAAGATTTGATATGAAAGATATGGGGGTCGCAGATATTATAGTAGAAATAAAAATTACTAAAATATCTGACGGATATGCATTATCTCAATCTTATTATATTGAGAAAATTCTTGATGAATTTATCAAGAATGATTTGAATTTAGCTAGAACACCTGTAGACATCAGTCTTTATTTATCAAAAAATAAAGGTGATGCAGTGTCTCAGTTGAAATAGTCCCAAATCATTGGAAGCCTAATGTACCTAATGAATTGTACTTGTCCTGATATAGCTTACGCTATTAGTAAATTAAGTAGGTACACTAGTAACCCCGGAGAAGACCATTGGAAAGCGATCATTTGGGTTCTTAGCTATCTAAGATTCACCCGTGATCATGGTTTGAACTTTACTCGATATCCAGCAGTACTCGAAGGTTATTGTGATGCCAATTGGATATCGGATACTAAAGATTCAAAATCCACAAGTGGATATGTCTTTACTCTGGGAGGCGCTGTTCTTTCTTGGAAATCCACAAAACAAACATGTATCACACGATCCACAATGGAATCTGAATTCATTGCTTTAGACAAAGCAGGAGAAGAAGCAGAATGGATTCGTCACTTCTTAGAAGACATTCCAATGTGGCCAAAACCTGTGCCAGCTATTTGCATTCATTGTGATAGTCAATCTGCAATAAGCAGGGCACATAATCATATGTATAACGGTAAGTCACGACATATTCATCGTCGATATAATACCGTTAGGCAGTTGTTGTCAAATGGAATAATCTCAATAGACTATATAAAATCTAAAAAGAATATTGCGGATCCGTTAACAAAAGGTTTGACAAAAGAGCTAGTGTATAGTTCATCGAAGGGAATGGGATTAAAGCCTATTACATAAGAGTCGTCATAATGGTAACCCTACTTATATGACTGGAGATCCCAAGAACTAAGCTCAAAGGGACAACTAAGTTATGTATGGCTCGCCAGAAATCACCAAGGGCTTAAAATTCCCTACCCATTCCTATGGTAAGAATGATATCTGCAACATATGTTGTATGCAGGGGCATAAGGATAAGCTTTGCTTTTAATGATTACTTATATCTTGATAGAGGCATAAAATCAAGATGAGTATAAGGAGATACTCACAATAAGAATCACCTATATGAGTGTCGAACTGGGGCCGGTTCTATGAGAATGAAGAGGCTAAATTCTCTAGAAACACTTATGAAAATCAACAGCGTTCAAGGCCAAAATGAATACAACAATGAGAACCACGATGTGTTAAAAGATATTTTGTGTGAAATCTATTGTCTTGGCTTACACAAACAGCTGAACAATTCAAGGCATCGCGTCCATTGGTTAGCGAGTAAGTCCGATAGGTTTTAACTAGGGAAGGTTCAAGGCCGAAAGCTAGCTATCTTGATGCAAGATATTTTCGACTTATACTCTTTCGATAAAGTCTGCATATTGTTGCATTTCCGTTGTTATCAAATTCCATTCATGTGGGGGATTGTTGGAAATGGTTATAAAATTTTGGGTAATACCAGAATTTTTTTCCTAAGTTTGGTCTATTTTTTAGGTGGGCCCTGTGCGTCGCTTTACGCGGGTCAAAGTGGTAGCGCGTTCTATGCCGCGTTGTGATTCACGTGGTATATTTGGTTGCTCAAAACCATTACCGAGTGAATGAGAAATTGAAGCCAAAGTATGCTCCATGGAAATTGAGGTTTTGGTGAAAAATCCTTAAAGGTATTGAATAAGGCTTGTCCCACATTGATTTGGTGGGAAGTTTTGAATGGGTTTATAAGGCATGGGTTTGGTACTTGGGGTGTGCCCCAATGGGTACCCAAGTGTTTTAGAATGAGAGGTTATGGACAAAATGGGCTAGACCCATTGGACCTAAAAATCACCACACGCGCGCGCACGCCATCGCCGCCGTCCGTCCGGTCGGTCGGGCTGGTAAGAGCTTGGGTGCGGGTGCGTGGTGTATGGTTGGGTTGGGCTTGTTCGGCCCAATACTAATCTTTTTGGGCCAAAAATATTTGAATTTAATTTTATTTTTGATAAAATAAAATCCAGAATTCAAAATAAACTGGTTTGGTTTTACTATACATCCAAACAGGGTCCTTTCCATTTTCAAATTAAACCGGAAATAAACTAATCTGGTTTTACTGTACATCGAAACAGGCCCCTTCCCGTTTTTTATCTGTTTAAATTATGAACCCAACAGATTCAAATCTGTTTGAGTTCAAAACCAATAGGTTTCATACCTGTTCAATTCTAAATTTGTAGCCACCAATCCATCTATAAATAGGACAGCCCTCATTTGGATTTTGTAACTCTAATTTCGTCCTTTATAATTCTACAAATATTCTTTTCATATTGCTGCATTATTTTCTTCAGTAAGAGAGTATAAACACTTAGTGTGTTCGTTAGGAAAACAATTTGTAGTACTGCTATTGTTTGTAGTAGATCATTTTATCCTGGGAGATAGACGTCCAAATTCTGAAAGCACCATGGAGAGGACGAATCTGGATACAGTGTCAAACACTGGACTTGATCAGAATTATTATTCGAACAATTAATCAAGTAAGTTGTTTAATTTATTTTATGTTTCATTTGTTTATTTAAATCAGATTTTAATTTTGTTTTTGTAACAAAATAAAATCTGTTTTTATTTATTTATTTATTTATTTCTAGTTTGATTTTTGTAATCAAACAAATTCTCTCATTTCCTTTATTTCTTTATATTCTTGTTGTTGTTTAGTACACAACAGAATTTAATATATTTAAATACAGTGAAGATTGTCTAACAGAGACTACCATCTATATCACCACCACCACCAGGTTTTTCTTTCTCACCTCCTTTTCCATCATTATTTACACCGTGCCTTCAGGCACAGGCAGACCACCTAGTTTTGGTAACTGCCAGCTGCTTGAGATGAATAGGTGAGTTCATCAAATCAATCCTTTAAATCAACCTTTTCCCTTGCTGCAATTCAAAACTTTCTTCATCAAACACATTGAAAACAGTAGGTATGGTTTAACTTGATTTTATTTTTTTGAAGTACATTAGTTAGTGTTATTGCACATGGTTAAATCAGAATGGAAGTGTTTATTCATTCTCTTCATGGGTTTTAGGTTTATTGAAGTGTATGTGGAAATAATTCGACAACCTTATGTATGGGATGGAGAGCCTGAGTTGCTGATGGCATCCCATGTTCTCAAGTGAGTTCTATTCCTTTGCTTCTTGAAGCATTTATGTTGTCAGTATGAAGCAATTTATGTGCAAAAAACAATATCATAGTGTTCATCAAAGTGGTTTTGCATATTGCCTCATATACAACGGTATTTGTCTATTTATTAGTTTGACAGAAGGGTTTGTTTCTGGAAAGTTATATTTGACACTGTTAGTTGAATTGGACTACATGTGAATGTGGGATTTCTGGGTTTTTGACCGTTGGTTTATCTAAATACAAATTTACCTCTTATGGTTTGTGAGATTTTGTTTGTTCTTGGGTTTGAATCACACTTCAAATTTTTAAGTGGTTTTGTTTTAACTATTATAATGCTGAAAATTATGGTTCTGTCTTAATTGTTATGATGCTGAAAATTATCTTCGATGTTAGTGCCGTTTTCTTTAATCTCGATATTTTATGATGCTGAAAATGCTATTTGGTGCAAGTATGTCATATTCTGCCATTGATTAAACTTTGAGCTATTAGTTCACAATTGGTGGCTTGCTGCAACTGAAAATGCCATTTGGTGCAAGTATGTCATATTCTGCCATTTATTAAACTCAATCGATTAAATTCTGGGAACTCTTTGAGCTACATTATTATTGAAGTATTAGGAAATGAATGAGTATCTACATAATAAAGCATGACAGTTTTTGAAAATATTTGGCATGCTTTTATTATTTATGTTAAAACCCAAACTATAATTGTTCTTTCAAGTTTTATGCCCTACAACTTAGCAGGATTATATTACCCGTCTATTGTTCTTTCAAGTTTAATGCCCTTTTTCCATTGTTGATTATGAAAACTTACAGGGCACTTAATTGCACTTAATTGCATTTGTTGATTATGCCCTTTTCCACATGTATTGAATCAAGTAAGTTTTTACTTCACCTGTTGGCACACTTGGGCTCCAACCAATTGAAGTTTCTTCCTAATTTTTAAGAAAGGAAAGGAACACTTGGGCTCCAACCAATTGAACCAATTGAAGTTTCTTCCTAATTTTTAAGAAAGGAAAGGAACACTTGGGCTCCAACCAATTAAAGTTTCTTCCTAATTTTTAAGAAAGGAAAGGTGAACACGGGATGTTTTGTCTGACCTCCCATTTGACTGTTTAAGCTTTATATATATAATCCAACCCTCAGTTGATAGACTGGAAGAAACAGTATGAATTAGGCTTGACGATTATATTTTATGATGTTTGATTATTGCATTGAAGTGCATAACTGGTTTAACTTTTATTTTATAGTATTTACCATTATATAATTTTGAAACTTGAAAAACATTTTTGGCTGCTTTTGCTAAGTCCTCAAACCCAACTTCCCAAACATAGGCTATATAATTTGTATGAGATCTGCAGCTCTTTTCCAATAAGTTTGCCTTATTGTACTGAGTGCTTAATACATGCACTATTTTTGATCCATTATTTGTAGATCTCCATGATGGATTAATGAAGAAATTAATTGTTGTAAACAAAGATAATGCCATAGAATTTTAGTAATTCAGTAAGGGAAATTGCACCAATAATAGCTATTCATCATTATTTACACCGTGCCTTCAAGCACGAGTATACACTAGTTTATTTATAAATTAAAAATTTACTAAACAAGTTTTTATTTGAGCTTTTAAAATTTTTGTAAGTATAAACAGAAAACTGAAAATGTAAGTGTTACCAAACGGCACCCTAGTGATTTTATCTCTTGTATTGTATTCACTTATAATTCTGTTTCTTTTATAAATATCAATCAAATTAGCTTCTTCTTTTTTATTTTCTTTTTTTTTCGCCCCTATTCTTTTATTAGTCCATTGTCTTAAGCTCCGTTTTAACATATTTATTATTTGGTTGAATAAAAATTAAAAAAATTATTTTTTTTAAAGAGTATTTTTTGTCATAGTTCCAAAATGATGGATCATTGAAAATTCTCCAAGTTCATTTTTTGAAATTCATTTCCACCTCGGCTTTTTCAACACATTATTGACTTAGTTAATTTTTCAAGTGCCAACCAAATCCTGGAAAATAAAAATAAAAATTTGTTTTTTATACAAAATTAATTTATATAAAAAAATATTTTTAAACACAAAATATTCAATCATTTTTGTTTGTTTTGCATCAATGATATACCACTTCTAGCACCTGCACTGGGTACAATGTATTAGTATTGAAATGCACTTCCAAACAGCACTGTTACACTTTACACTTCTAGCTCCTGCACTAGGTCTCCTTTTTTCTCCCTCCCCTTTGCCACAAGGTCCTGTTTGATTGAGTTTTAAAAAAAAATTTAAAAACTAAATTGATAAAAATAAAAATAAAAACACTCACTTTTTGCATATGGCTTTCTTGTGTGGGAGTGAGAATAATTTTTAAAAATTCAAAAACATCTTTTATGATGTTTATTTTGTCAAACTAATTTAATTTAATTTAAATTTTTTTTTTTTAAGTGAAAAAACAAGTTTTGAAACTCAAGCAAACACAGAAGTGTTTCCAAACCTATACGCCCCCACATCTATCTTTGTTTGGCCTTTCCCAGATAGTCTCAATCACTGCTTTCCCTTCTGCATGAATTACAACAGGAAAAATTACAAATAAGTGGTATTTCTATAAAATATTTACAAATTTATGAAAATACTTATAACTTAAATTATTAAAATGGATAAACTTTTTCACCTATTTGTAAACTTTTTTAAAAACTTGCACTCAAGTGCAATCTCCCCAATAGAAAAATGCTTGAACGCCTTTCTAAAATCCGGGATATAAGGATCCCTTTTCCTTGCCAAAGCCCACATTTTCTTCTACTGTCGGATTTGCTCCAAGTAGGAGAGAGCAAAGGAGCCAAGCGAAGTTAGGTTTGTTTTTAAAGCATCCTTGCAACTAGCAAGATTGTTCTGGAGAGAGACACCGGCATGCCCCTTATTGTCCTACTCTACACTACACACGTAATTTATATTAAGAATTTGAGGAGAAATTTGTAGAGAAAAATAAAAGAAGATGAAAGTGAATGAAACAAAAGCTAAACTATTTTCACTTTTTCCGTCTCCTTTCTTTTATCCTTTATCCAAACACAACCTAATCCTTCTATATATAGCTAAATGAAATTGTTTACTTAATCATATTAACAAAAAAAAAAAACAACAACAACAACAACAACAACAACTACCGCCATGTATAAACTTCAATGAAATTTCCTTTTGAAGCCTATTAATGGTCAAAGGAGGAATGAAATAGTCTGAAATCAAAACCATCTCAAATGTTAGCCTAGTGGAATCAAAACTAACTTAAACAAAGCATTGAAGCTTAGGCAAGATGTCGTGAATGAGCCATTCAGCCAAAATCTTATAAGCCTCTTCAGTCAAATGAACTCCATCCCAACTGATATGTTGATTTGGGTTTGGACATATTTCGACCTCTGGATCTCCGCAACGTTGGGTTAGACTGCAATTGTAATCACCTCCAGTCCCACAACAAGGTTTCAGGACAGAACTAGGATCAAAACCTATTAACAACAAAAAGAAAGACAACTATGATCATGACTAATCTTTACTACTTAACTACAGGAAAGTGGAAAAGTACATAGAAAGTGTGACGAATAGTAGGGGCGCAACTCAGGTTAATCCAACTCAGAATAATCTGAGTCCACACCACAAAATTTTGAGGTTTAGACAACATAATTTTAAATTTGTTCAAGATTAGGTTAAGATTTGTCAAGCACGGGTTGTTGTCCAACTTGAGCAAAAATTTTAAATTAGTTCAAGGCTTGGACAAAAATTCTCATAACATGACCGACCCAATGAATTCTATTGTTCGGATATATAATAAATACATGACCGACCCGATGAATTTTATTGTTCATATATATAATAAATATAAAATACTAATTATTTTTTCACAGTTAGATTAAATCATATTGCATTGTAATCAATTCTAGTCCTCGATACACATAACCACAATCAATTTTCTAATTATATTCTTATGTTCGTAATTTTTGTTGAGATTTGTTTATTTAAACGGATAACTCATTCTCGACCCAATATAAATATTTGGGTTGAATTGGGCTAATGCAAGCCTACAATTGAACTCCTTGAGATAAATTCATGAGGGACTAACCCACCGTTGTTTATGCTTTTTTAAAAACTCTTGTTTTGTTCTGTTATTCCTTTGAATCACTTAAAAAAAAAGAAAAAAAGAAGCTATTTCAATAAATTCAAGCTCAGGCAAAGCTACTTCAGGCTAGGAGTCAGGTTGGGCAAATTCAACTATACTTTGGGTTGAGTTAGCCCGACTAAAACCAGTTTGATTTGCAATACTACAGAACAAACACAACATATGGCCCATTGTGTCTATTTTGTGCATTTTTTCAGTCCCTATGTCTGGATGCAGATAGACTCACCAAGATGTGGAGCAAAACGGAGAAGCCACTGGAAAGCATTGTAATAATCACCATACACGATAACTGCATTTGGGTATTCATGTTTCAACTCTTCGATGGCTTGTTGTAAGTGATCATTGTAATACATCGTGAATTCGTTGAATTGTTTCAAGCAGTAATGTTCATCATAGGCAGTTGAGTCATTGGTTTGGAATACTGTAAGATAGATTGGAAAACAACCTACTGGAAAATTCCCAGGGACAACCACACGGACAGCTCCATAATGGATGACTCTCTGCCACCCATATAAGAGAATTAGGATTACAATTTGCTGGTAATTAGATTAAGAGGGAAATCATATTTATCATTTGATAAATTTCACTAGTTTTTTCACCTCTTGCGAGGATTCACACACCAAACATTATGTGTACCCTCACCATACCTAGGTAAAAAAAAAGAAAGAAAAATGATGCACCTTCATTTTGTGAATATATAACGCTTATTGGGTGATCCATGTATGAAGTGAAAAAATAAAGGGTAGAATGGATAATTTATTATGTATTTCCAAAGTATCATGTGGCATGTGGTGCTTCCAATCAATAACGTAGTAGAAACATCACGTAGTGATGAATCACATGACCTTGAGAAGTTGGCTATTTTAGTAGGTTAAAATCTTTGTGTTTGGGAAGACAGTTAGATTTTTTTGTAGTTAGATGTGATGTTTGTAAAAGAAAAAGTAAAACGATTATGGATTTGATATGACGTTTTGTCTTATTAGCTATTTTAACCTATTTTGTCTTTTTATAAATTTTAGTTTAAAAAGTCAATTTTTAGCCGTTCTGAAACAAGGCTAGTGTTTTGTGGTTCTTCATGGAAACACCACATAGACACTGGTACATAATATTCCCAGACTACTCAATCATTTTTTTAGGTACAACAAAAAGAATGTACAACAAATTAATCTTGAAGAAAAATACACAAATTTGTAGAACAACTTACCCTAACAACATCCATAATGGCTCGAACAACCTCAGGTACAATGCTCTTTACCTCCTCGGTGGTTTTGCCTTCTATAAGAGCATAATTATAATCATTCCCTCCAATCTCTCCAACCATGAATAGAGAGTTCTTTAGCTTCTCCACAAAGTCTGTTAATTAAAAAAAAATGCTTTTAACTTCTGTTTTCCTGATTATCAATTTTCAAATTCCCAATATGCGCTTAATTTCACAAGGTCACCAACCTCTCTTACGGAAGATGGAATTGAAATGTGTGGACATCCAATCAATTTGTACGCTAAGCGAACTGTTGGTTGACATGGTTGGAATACTCTTGTTCGCCAAAACCTCAACCGATAATGCAGTAGAGCCGACAACTGCGAAATTTGCTCCATGTCTAAAGTCCCCATTAGTATTCAGGTAAGGATTGAGAAACGGAAGACCGGCTGCCATAGCTGTTAAATTACAAAATATAAATTGTTTGGTGCAAAAAAATTCCAAGTATACGATTATTGAATTGGACGCAATCTTGTCACATAGTGTGTGAGATTTAGTTGTCGTTTGGCAAAAAAAATTTTGGTTGGTTTTTTGAAATTGAGACTTTTTTAGTTTGGGATTAAAAAAATTTGTTTGGGTTAAGTTTTTTTTTAACTTTTGTGAGAAAAAAAATAAAATGATTATAGTTTAGATGTGATATTTTGTCTTATTGACTTTTTAACCTATTTTATCTTTTAGGCACTATTTGGCGTAGACTATGTAATTATTTAAATTAGTGTACTTATTTGAGTCATATCATATTTTTATTTTTCTACCCATCTTTTTGTAAAAATTCAAAAAATATACTTTATTTAGATTATGCAAAACAAACCTTTAATAACTAATTTAGTCCCAACCTAACCTAACCCAACCCACATAGCCAAAGAACAATCCTGCTACGTAGCTCGAATTTTCCGTGGCTTGAGTGGCCCGAAATCCCAAAACGACGTCGTTTTGAGATTTTTTTTTCTTTTTTCTTTCCTTTTCTTCATCATTTCCATAACTTACAAAAGAAGAAAAAGAAAAAGAAGAAGAAGAAAGAAGAAAGAAGACAGAAGAGAAGAGGAGATCATCAACAACCAACACATCATCATCATCATCATCATCGACATCTAACACATCATCATCATCACATAGAGACTTCACAGAGAGAGGTACAGAGAGAGAGAGAGAGAGAGAGAGAGAGTGAGTGATACACAAAGAGAGATACAAATATGTGTATACACACATAGATCTGTGTATACACATAGAGGATGGCGAGTGCCAGCGTCGGTGATGGTCTCCCCTCCTTCTTCTCTCTTCCTTCCTCTCTATGTTTTTGTTTCAAATATAAAACAACCAAAACGACGTCGTTTTGCATTCAGACCACTCGAGCCACGGAGAATTCAAGCTCCGAAGCATTTTTCACCAAAGAATTGGTTCGATGCACGTACAAGAGTTGGTATATGGCACAAATTCGTAAAAAGAATAAATTATAAATATCATAAGAATTATATTAAAGTGAACATTTCAATTATAAAATGGATTTTTTCCCAAAAAAATAATAATAAATTACTTTTTAAATTCTTTTAGATTAGACACATTTAAAAATAAATACATAAATTGATACAATTTTTTTTTTAAAAAAAAATCACTAAAGACAAAACAGTTATAAAAAAACCATTTAAGTTGATCTCAAACTCACCCACATAAATCAAATTAACACAAAAATCAAATTACACGCACCGAAAACATACCTAGGGTTTGAGAAAACTTGAGCATATGTAAAACTAGGCTCTCGTTTGGTAATTCAAACAGTTTAATATATAATGTACTCACTCGGTGTATATCAAAAAATTAGATCAATTAAAAATGAACGGCAAAACCTAATCCTATAGTTTAGAGAGAGAAATTGCATACCAAAGTAGTCGATCATCAGGCGTCCGTTGGAGCAACGACCGGTGGCCTTGTTGAAGAAAGTTTGGCCGTAGGGAAGCTTAGCGAACGACGAGGCGGCACCATCTTCGCTCTCACGAATGAAATTGCCCGTGTCTGAGATTGAATCCCCAAATTGATATATCCGATCAAACCCACAATTCTTGAGTGAATTGGCATTACTCAGATCCAGATGGGTTGTTGGAAGAAGAAGAAAAAAAGAGGAGCTCATTAGTGTTACTGTGAGTAGAGAGAGAAGGATTTGGGTGGTCACCATTGCACCAAGAAAAAAAGAAAAAACTACTTCTCAGTAATAATGGAGAAGGTAGCCCGGCTTTTAAGTAGAGGAAGAGAGAGAAGAGAGGAGTGGCGCAGGGAGGGGCCCCGCCATGCAGTGCTGCAGACGAGTGAGGAGAGAGAGAAAAAAACAAAGAGCAATGTTATACATCTTATAAATTCTATCAAAATTTATATTAAATATTTATGAGACTTATATAATATATAGATTCTATATTTATACTAGACATTTAATAGAATTTTTAAATCTTTAATATTTTTAAAAAATAGAAAAAAAATAAAAATGATAATGAAAAAATAAGTGTGCTTCTGGATTGGACTTGAGCGGATTATATGTCATCCACCACCGATCGAATAGAGCTTGAATTAAAAAAAAATTATCCACATTCGATCAAGATTGATTGAGCGAATTGGGCAGATTAATGAGTTGATGTGAATCAAATTGGCAAATTAAATAAATCTTAATTTCACCCAAAAAAAAAAAAAAAACTAATTATTTTATAAAAAAAAAAAAATCACTTGATGTTTCAAAAATATCTAATATATATATATATATATTTAAATTGAGTCTAGCACAGTTAGTTTTTTTTTTTTTTTTTTCTGTTTATTTATTTATTTAATTTCAACACACTTTAACGTCTATATTGCAATATCCATTCACCGCCTAAATTAACAAATACTTGATCACAAATTTGAGTATCACTCTTCCTATTCTTGGCATGTTAACACAGTAATGAACAATTCTAATATATTTAGTTAACAATTTTATAGGAGATGAAAATTTTTGTGAGTGATTGTTAACGGTTAACAAGTTTTTTGGGAGAGTCAATGGGAGACGCCTTAACAAATGTTTTTGAAACACTATGGTGCTGTTTGGTAACACTTACGTTTTCAGTTTTCTGTTTATATTTACAAAAATTTTAAAAACTCAAATAAAAACTTGTTTGGTAAAATTTCTGATTTATAAATCAGTGGTCTCAGTTTATAAATTTGACTAAAAAATGAAAACACAAAAAATGTGTTTCCATTTTGAGTTTTAAGTTTTTTTTTTTTTTACCACCCAACACTAGCCACCACCCGTCACCATTTTTCACCACCGTCTTCCGCCACCACCAACTACCACCCACCCCCCACCACCACCTGCCACCACCCACCTGCCACCCACTAGCCACCACCACCACCACCCACCCCTCGCCGCCACCACCACCACCACCCACTACTTGCTATCCACCCACCACCGCCACTACCATCCACCGCTCACAAGACCACCACTGCTTACTTGCTACCACCATTCACCACCCACCGCCACCACCATCCACCACCGCCACCACCAACCACCGCCACCCACCGCCACCACCACCCACCACACACTGCCACCCACCACCCACCACCCACCATCTACCACCACCCACTCGCTACCACCACTACCCACCATCACACCCACCCACCCATTAACACCACCACTGCCACCACCCGCTATCACCCACCACCACCACCACCACCACCCACCACCACCCACCACCCACACCACCACCACCCACACACACCCACCCACCCACCATTACCACCCATCACCCACCCACCACCGTCATCAACCCATCCACCTACCACCACCACCACCCGCCATCCGCCATCCGCCATCCGCCACCCACCTGCCACCACCACCAACCACCACCATCCACCGACCCACACCACCACCATCCAACACCCACCTACCACCACCACCCACCACTCACCACCACCACCACCACCCACCCATTCGCTACCACCCACCACACCACATCCACCCACCCACCAACCACCACCACCACCCGCTACCACCCACCCACCACCACCCACCACCACCACCTACCAACCACACCACTACAACCACCCACCACCCATCACTCACCACCCACACACCACCCCATCCACCACCCATCCACCACCACCCACCCACCACCACTTTCTCACCTTTCCGCCGCCACTCATTTTTTTCTCACTTTTTTATATTTTTAATTTTTTAAAACATTTTGTCAATTAATAAACGCTATTAGTTTATTTTCTAAAATAAACAAAAACCAGTTTATAAAATTTTTGTAAATATAAACTGAAAACATAAACGTTACCAAACACACCCTATATAATTGTACAAAAAATGTTTTGAAATGAATAAAAAAGTATTTTGAAATTATTGAAATGTTTTTTATTTTCTTTTCCAATGACAATTATTAGCAATACCCTAGGTATGCCAAGGCAAAGTAGTCGGTTCCAAGTGCTATAAATATGATAGATAAGCTTCTTTTAGGAGTTGTTTTGGTTTAATTTTAAAGTCAATAAAAAATTACTCTTAAAAGCAAGTTTGGCAGATTCTTGAAAAGCGATTCACTTTAGTTTCACGATCACATATTCATCAATTAAAGAATCAGCTTGAAACAATTCATAAGAAATCATCTTCCATTGAAGCTTATCTCTCACAGATTAAGGAGATATTAGATCAGTTGGCTTTGGCTGGTGCACTAATCGATGATGAAGATCTGGTATTTTTGGCTTTGAAAAGATTACCTGATGAGTACGACTCATTCAAAACCTCCATTCGAACAAGATCTGAAGCAGTCTCTATGTCAGGTCTATGCTCCCTATTGTGCTCAGAGGAAATTCATGTTGAAACTAAATTGAAGCATTCATCTAGTAATCATCTCAACAATGCTTATTTTGCAGCAAAAAGTTCTTCATCCTTCTCTAATAATGCAGTTGAATTTCCACATTCTTCTACTTTTGGTTCAAATAGAGGTTTCAACATTTACAGAGGTAGATATCAGTATAGAGGCTCTAGATGAGGCAAATTTAATAATTCTCATGGTAGATACAACAATAGGTTTCACAGTACTCGAGGTAGAGGTAACTGTCAGATCTGTGGAAAGTCAGGGCACAGTGCTTTGGACTGTCGGTATAGGTTAGACACTACTTTTCAGCCTTCTTCTATATCTCAGTAGAAGTCTTCTCCATACTCTTCTCAAGCCTATGCTGCCACAGTGCCTCAGCCTGCAGACTCATTTGTCCCTCCTTTGTACATCGATTCAAGTGCTACAAATCACTTGACTAATGACCTTTCTAATCTTCTTCCTTTTCAACCTTATCAAGGTTCTGAACATGTTCAAGTAGGCAATGGCTCTGCTTTACCCATTCACCATATAGGTAAAGGTCTTTTGCCTACACCTGCTTTTTCTTTTCATCTTCCTAATCTATTACATGTTCCTTCTATTTCTTCTAATCTCTTATCTGTTCATCAATTAACAAAGGGTCACAATTGTCTTGTAATATTTGATGCTGACTCATTTATCATTCAGGACAAACTCACGAGCAGGATCCTGCATAGAGGTGTAGACAGGTTCGCGGGGGGACCTCACTACAGCTCGGACTCGAATTTTGTCACGGTTCTTAATCTTGAACCAAAGAGTCCAAATCCGGCAAATCGTTTTGAGAAAACAGATTTTTGAAAGAAGTGCCAAACATGGACTGCTTTTCCAGATACAGAGTCGCCACCTAAATTTATTATTTTGGGAAATTTAGGAAACCCTGACTCGGTGCCAAAGGCCACATGTCCGTCATCACCAAAGTTGCCTCGACTCGGGAACTTGGGAACGATTGGGGAAGGTCATTTCGTGAGCACCCCCACTCACCCGATCAAAGATCGGCCTCTACTAACCATGATATCTATTTTTGAAAACGTTGTGTGTTCTTATTCCAGTTATTAGCCTAGGTTACTATGTGATGCGCACAGCATACAAGTATAGACCGGGTCGCCTGAATTGGAACAAAACATTTCATGTTTGCTTTTGAAAGATTGTTTGCTACCCGCAGGTAGGCTTAAAATGCAGATTTTGCCACCCTCAGGTGGGCTTAGAAAACATGATTTTGCCACTATCTAGTGGGCTTAAAACACACATTTGATGAATTGTTCCAATCCAAATAACCCAACCTCCACCCACAGGCATTCAAGGCAGTTATATCACATAAGCATATAGCCTCATGGTAAGCATGCTATTCATGGCAGTCACTCACACGCATGCAAGGATGCTAAAGCATAAAACTCACTGAGTACTCCAAGCCAAAACAGAAACCGATTAGAAATCTATGCATGATCCTAAACATACAGAAATGCCTAATGCAACACATGCAAAGATGCAAACTATAGCAGGCTCGGCTATTCTAAACATGGTATATGAGATGCAACATCTATCATGTATTCAACTTGGAATTGAAATACGAATGCAGTTAGTATGATGCGCCAAGCCCGGTGTATGCAAAGCAGATGAATGAATGCAAACATGCTATCATACTGTATGCTAATTGAAACATGCCCTAATCTAACCATCATAAGCGGGTAAATAAAAGGGAAGAAAGACGTGGGGTTGGAAGACATACATCACACACACGCACACTTATTACAATTATGCCCTCGCACAGAGGGTCCGAATAAATAGTACAGTCCAAATAATACAGTCCAAATATGTACAAATCCCTAATTAATTTACAAATTAACTAAGAAAAATAATAAACTGGCATGCAAGCCAGGGACTGTCTTGATTCTTCTTCAGATGATGAATGATGCATGTCCGGGTTGACTTTGCGCGGAAATCCATGACGATGCTCCGATCAGCCTCTGTTTGCAATTATTCTTGGAAATCGCGCCAAGCTCCGGAAGGCTGCTGATTCTTGATTTGCTGCAACAGAGAGCAAGAAAGGGGCATGGCAATGTATTTTTACATATGTATGCATGCCTCGATCCTCGTGCCACCAATCACGCATCTCGATGCATGATGGCCGAGGAGTCGAATTGCACAACTCGATATGGAATGAATGCACATGAAAACTCAACAAGACCGAACTCCATCATGGATGATCCGGAGTGTCGGTGACTGGGGAATTGAGACACGTTCCGTCACTCGGAGTACGAAACGCCCCTCGTTTCCCTTGCTCGGGCTAACTCCTATCCCGAACACAATGCAATATGCATGACATGCATGAAATGCAACTAAGAAACAACCTAACATGCACAATGCTATGAAATGGCATACACGATGCACGAGGTAACATGGCATACGCAATGCGCTAACATACAGCCTAGTATCCACAATGCTATGGAATGAAATGACATACACAATGCATAATGGACTTACACCAACATGAGTGGACCTCAGCCACACTCACATAGGAGGCCATTAGATGAAAATGAGACACTCGAAATGCGTGCACGTGCACGCAAACCGAGAACCGACCCTAAGGCACCGAATGCCACTCTAACAAGACACATGGCAAGACATGGAATATGACCTACTAGCATGCAAATTTTAGAGGCAATAAGTGATGCAAAACAACCCCGAAACATGGCAAAATGACACCCGATGCATGGAATGAATCCCGAAACATGAAATTAAGCGCATGGAATGACCTATGGCTATGCAATGCATGCATTATTTAAACATGAAGTGTGAAGAAAGAATCAAGACAGCCCCAAAACAAGCATATTTACAGTTTTAAGAAAGGCCAAACAGTGAACACAAATGGGGCTAAGCTAGCATGCAAAAATAGCCCCGAAAGAGGGATAATGAAGCAACTAATAGATGCTGGTCCCAAACAGAGAAGGGCCCTTCTACAATTTTGAAGAGGGGCCCAAAATATGATGTTTTACAGTTTATGACAAGCCAAAAATAGACACAAGTATGGCAAAACTTTCATGCAAAAAATGGGCCTAAATGAGGGATACAAAGGCAAGTGGCAAATAGAAGCCTCAAACAGAGGAGGGCCCTTCAAAAATGTTGAATAGGGGCCCAAAACATGGCATTTTACATTTTATGATCAGACCCAAAACAGTGTACAAGTATGCTCAAAATACTATGTAAGATAAGGCCAAAAAGAGAGTTATAACAAAAAGTATAAAAAGGATGCTTCAAACAACAAAAGACCCTTAATAAAACATGAATAGAGAGTCAAAATAAGGTCATTTAAAGTTCGGACCAAAGCCAAAAAAAATAAGCACAAAGGGCTAACAAATCATGCAAAAATAAGGCCAAAAGAGGGATATAAAGGCAAGTGAAAAATGGAAGCCTCAAACAGTGATGATCCCTTCAACAATGTTGAATAAGGGCTCAAAATAAGCCACTTTACAGTTTATGACAGAGCTCAAAACAGTTTATACATAGGCCAAAAATAATATGCAAGAAAATGGCATACAAGGGAGGTAATGAAGCAAGTGCAAAAAGGAAGCCTCAAACAGTGAGAGGCCCTTAAACAAACATGAAATAGAGCTCAAAAAAATGCTATTTTCAGTTAGGGTCGGAGCTCAAATATGCAATCAAGTATGGCTAATGTATTGAGCAAGAATAGGACCAAAAAGATGAGAGAAGGACTTACCCTTGAAGACTCAACTTTAGCAACCTCTTGGCACAAGAAGTGGTGTTCCTCAGCTCTGGAAAATAGCTCCAAGTGGCTGGAATGGAGGTTGGAGAGGTGGTGCTATGTGGTGTAGTGTAAATGATGCAAGGACCCTAAAGTTTAGAGTCTTGGAAGAGAGGGAAATGAAGAGTGTATGCAAGAGAGCTCTAAAGAAATTTTTTTTAAGCCTTAAAACTAAAGGGGAGGGGCTGGTTATATAGGCAAAGGTGTGGGAAAAAGAGGGGGAAAATAGGGGGGGAGATTTAAATTCAATTTTTCCTCTCAAAAGGCCAAACCCTCGGACATGGGTGAAGTGCAAAACAAAATATATGGATGGAACACACTTGGGAAGGCAAGAATGGCTGGCCAAGTCAAAAGGGCAAAAAAAATCATCCATCAGGTAAGTGGCCGGCCGGCCAGGTCAAAAGGGAAAAGTGGCTGGCCATCTCTAGGATGAAGCCCCAGAAGTTATCTTTCCAATGCCGCAAACCTTGCATCAAAATTCCTCCTGTGGAAAAAGTTATGCCATTTTCCGTGAAGCCGCGCAGATTCGGTCCAACCGCACTTCAACCAACCATATCTCCTCCCCCCGGACTTGGACTTAGGAGATTCTTGAGTGAAAAATGAAGCCCCGGAAGTAAGATTTCCAATGGTGGTGGCCTCATATCTTAATTCCTCTTGTGCAAAGAGTTACACCCGTTTCAGTGAAGCCGCGCAGATTTTTCTCCTTCCCGGATTCATGCTGAACCACTTTGGACCAAATGGCTGTCAGGCACCGGAAGTGGTGTTCGACCGCGAAGTTGGTCTCTCGGACCACAGTGTCCCTCAAAAGGGAGGAAATAAGGTGTATGCCAAAAATCAAAGCAAACGGAGGTGGTTAAGCGGTCCCGAACCAAGACACACCGCCGACGGCTCCGAAAACCAGGAACCGGGCTCTGAAACGAGAAAAGTGGCCTACGACCACGAAACGTAGCCTACGGCCACTGAGAGATGATCTATGAGACCTTTCCCTCCCTTCGGAAAGAGAAAACAGAGAAAACAGAGCTTGGTTCGCAAACCGAGGCAAAGCACGAAAGAGTCCGGAAGTTTGAAAGCAAGGCTCGCAGCCGAGACTCTGAAACCTCTGAACGAGCACGATATGCAACATCACCAAGCGCTCAATCGGTGACGTCTGAGTCTTAAGATCGGTCAAAAATGGGGTGTCTACAAAAGGATCTAATGTTCGTGGTCTTTACCAATTTACACCTTCATATTCATCATCTTCATGCTCCTCTCAAGCTCATCAAACTACTATAACTACTTCTGCTTCTGATCTGCTCTGGCATCAAAGGCTAGGCCATCCCTCTTCTCTCAAGCTTCAACACTTGACTGAGAAATTACCTAATAAACCAAGCATCAATAAACATTTGTCTTGTTTGGACTGCAATGTGTCTAAGAGTCATAGATTGCCATTCACATTGTCTAGTGCTTCTGTTGATTGTCCTTTTTCACTTGTACATGCTGATGTATGGGAGCCATTTACTGTTAATAATGCTCCTTTTCGATTCTTTATGTTGTTTGTGGATGATTGTAGTAGTTTTACTTGGATATATCCTTTACATTACAAAAGTGAGGTATATGACAAGTTAATTGAGTTCAAAGCATATGCTTAAACACAATTTCACACTCATCTTCAAATACTTAGAACTGATAGAGGGACTGAATTTGTGAACAACAAAATTGCTTCTCTTTTATCTGCTCGTGGCATTGTGCATCAAACTAGTTATCCTTACACTCAAGCTCAAAATGGTGTAGCTGAGCGAAAACATTGTCATGTTATTGAAACAACCATCATTTTTCTTCATCAATCTTTTCTTCCCTTACACTATTGGTTTGATGCAGTTGCCACTACTGTGTATCTCATCAATCGAATGCCTAGTAGTATTCTTTCTCATAAGTCTCCATTTGAAGTCTTGTTTCATTATTTTCCAGATTTTTCTCTTCTCCAGGTTTTTGGTTGTCAATGTTTCCCATGGCTTAGGCCTAATATAGCACACAAACTTTAGCCTAGGTTCATGGCTTGTGTGTTTCTAGGATATCACCCTACCATTAAAGACTATCGGTGTCTAGACCTTATTACTGGAAAAATCTATATCTCTAGGCATGTTTTGTTCAATAAGACTTGTTTTTCCTTTGTTGTTTCATCCACTCCTATTTCTTTTTCTTCATCTTCTTTTTCTACTCTTCATTCCTTTTTCTGGCCATCTTCATTTTCTATTTCTTCTTCTTCAAAGTCTTCTTCCTTAGTCTCTCATTCTCAATCCTCTCATAGTTCCTCTTCTCCATCAACAGATTCTTTTTATCCTACTCTTTTATGTTCTTCTCCAGCTTCCCATGCTATTCTAATCCACTCCATTTCTATTGATCTACCAGTTCCACATCCTTCTACTGTTCCTCCTTCTTCTAATATTCATCCTATGACTACTCATTTCAAAACTAGACCTGTTGCTCTTGCTGTTGTTTTTGATCTTCTTCAGACTGAACCTTTAACTGTCAAGGAGGCTCTTACCTCCTCTGTCTGGGTCACTGCTATGCAAGAGGAGTATCAAGCTCTTCAACAACAACACACTTAGGATATTGTTTCTCTTCCTCCCCGTAAGGTTGTCATTGGTTGTAAATGGGTTTTTCAAATCAAAAAGAACTCAGATAGGTCTGTGGCTCGATACAAGGCTCGATTGGTAGCTAAAGGCTATCTTCAACAAGAGGGTATTGATTTTCAAGAAACGTTTAGTCCAATGGCTAAACTCCCAACCATCCGGATTCAGCTATGTATGGCTCTTTATCATCAATGGTCCATCAAGCAATTAGATATCTCTAATGCTTTTTTCTTCATGGGAAATTAGAAGATGAGGTTTACATATTACAACCACTTGGTTTTATTCAATCTCCTAATCAAGTATGTAAGTTGAACTAGGCTCTATATGGTCTTAAACAAGCCCCTCGGGCTTGGTTTTCCATATTTGCCTCTTTCCTTCTTTCTCAGGGGTCTACCAATGGCCAGTCAGATACTTCCCTCTTTGTTCATCATTCCTCTGCTGGCCTCATCTTGTGGTGTATGTGGATGATATCTTGGTTACAGGAAGTAATTCATCTATGGTTTCAAACTTGATCACTCAGATGCATCAGGCCTTTTCCATGAAGGAATTGAGTTCTATCTCATATTTTTGGGGCATCTCTATGGAATGTCAATATGCTAATTATTTCCTTTCTCAAGCTAAGTATGCCACTGAATTGTTACACAAAGCTGGCTTAGCATATTGTAAGCCTTGTTCCACTCCATTGGCTCTCAAGCCTCCCTCTACTTCTCATGATTCTCTTCCTTTTTCTAACCTCTCTTTATACCGTAGTTTCATTTGTGGCTTACAATATCTTACCATTACTCACCCAGATCTTTCCTTAGCCATTAATTGGGCTTGCCAATTCATGCATCTTCCTACCAATGGGCATTTTCAATTAGTTAAAAGGCTATTACGTTATATCAAAGGTACTTTTAATCATGGTTCGCGATTTTCATCGGGTCTTTTCTCTATTCATGTATTTTTTTATTCCAACTAGGCTGGTGACTGTATTGATCGTAAATCCATCTCTGCTTATTGTGTGTTTCTTGGTCCTAACTTGATTTCTTGGTCTACCAAGAAACAAGCTACTGTTTCTCGTTCCTCTACTAAGGCCAAGTATCGTGCTCTTGCCCATGTTACTGCTGAAATTACTTTGGTACAGCAGCTTCTTACAGATATGTTCATCTCCTCTCCTACCATTCCTAAACTTTGGTGTGATAATCTCTCTGCCATGGCCTTAGCTTCTAACCCAGTGTTTCATTCTCGCTCAAAACATATCGAAATCGACTGTTATTTTATCTGTGAAAAAGTGCTTGCCAAGAAGATTGCTCTCAAGTATGATTCCACTTCTGATCAAATTGCAGATATTTTTACTAAGCCCTTGTCTCATTCTCGTTTTCACTTTCTCAAAGACAAGCTGCTTATGCTTCCATGCCCACCAGATCATCTATCACCACCAGATTAAACAGCTCAAGCATCCAATACAGAGGTGAAGTCACAGTCACAGCATCATCATCAAGCATGCCAATCCCATACTCCAGACCTGTCTATCATACCATGTAGCTCACAAGCATGTCTAGCTAGAGAATCTTGTTATAACCGAATTGGTTGTAAAGTCTGTTAGCTGGTTAGTGAGTTAGTGGTTAGTGAGTTAGTTAGATATCTCATAATATAAATATTTGTGTAAGTTTCTGATCTTCTTAATCAATGAGAAATAAGTTTGTGATTTTCAATAGTATGTAATGGAAATACAAAAATATAAAAGAGAGATACATCATTGATCATACCAGTCTACCTCATGGGTTCTCTGTAATAGTATGCAATTAAAATAGAAAGATATAACACCAAATAATTGAGACATTAATTAAAGTTGTATTTGAATCATAAATTTAAATAGATATTTGAAAAGAGAAAATGTGAATAAAAATACAGTTATATTTTACCCACCTCTTCTCCTTTTCTTTTCAAATCCTTACTTAAATTTATAATCTAAACACAAATTAAAAGTACATAATTGCTTGAGTTAATTCGCCCATCAATATTACAATTCTTTCCAAACAGTTTCTCATCTTATTCACTTCCATCAAAAGACCATAACAGTCTTTGCATAATACAATAAGTAGGATGTTAAAAAATATAATATGAATACAACTCTCTCAATATAACCATATGTCATTTATTAGCCCAAAGGAATCAAAAACAACTTAAACAAAGCATTGAAGCTTAGCCAAGATGTCTTGAATGAGTCATCCAGCTAAAGTCATATAAGTCTGTTGAGTCAAATGAACTCCATCCCAACTAATGTGTTGATTAAGGTTTGGACATACTTTAACTTCTGGATCTCCACAACCATCGATGAGACTAAATTTATAGTCACCTCCAATCCCACAACAAGCTTTTTGGATGGAATTAGCATCAAATCCTTTTGACAATAAAAAATAAAGATTATTAATCATCACGACTAATCTCTACTATAAAACTTTTTTTTTTTTTTTAAAAAAAGGAAAAATACATAGAAAGTACAACAAATAGTAATAATGTAATTTGGACAGGCTAAACTAGAGCAATTCAAGTCCAACATGCAAAATTTTAAAGTTGAGACAAGATAATTTTAAATTTGGTCAGAGACCATGCTAAAATATGCCAAGCTTATGTTGTCGTCCAAATTGAGGAAAAAATTTAAATTAGGTCAAGGTTTGGGCAAGAACCTCTCTTAACCTGAAAATTGAAGTTTGGGTGAAAATGTAATTTACCATTTTATTTTTTATTTTAAAAAAATTACAATAAATTGATGTAGGAGAACTCAATCTTAACACAGGATAAATATTTTGTGTTGAATTTGGGCAACTCAAGCGAACTCTTTGAGATAAATCTGGCTCGGGCTCAAGTTTGGAGAGACCCTCAGCCCGATTAAACCCATTTGAGTTGCACCTACTAAATAGAAGATATCATATGTGTGTGGTTATTATGTTTGTTCTATGCATTTTTTCGGTATAGATAAACTCACCAAGATGCCGAGCACAACGGAGGAGCCACCAGAAGGCATTGTAATAATCACCATATACGATAATTGCATTAGGGTACTGACGTTTCAACTCTTCGATGGCTTGTTGTAAGTGATTATTGTGATACATCGTGAATTCATTGAATTGTTTCAAGCAGTGATGTTCATCATAGGCAGTTGAGTCATTGGTTTGGAATATTGTAAGATAAATTGGAAAACAACCTATTGGAAAATTCCCAGGAACAACCACGCGGACAGCCCCATAATGGATGACTTTCTGCAACTCGTACAAGAGAATTAAAATTAAGATTTGATAGTAATTAAATTAGAATAAAAATGTTAATATTTTTCAGTTTATGAATTTCACTGGTTTTTTCTCCCACACACTAAACATTACGTATACACTTACCATACCTAGAAAAAAAAAAAATAGAATGCACCGTTATTTTTTGAATGTATAATGTTTATTAGGTGATCCACATGTGAAGTGAAAAAATAAAGGGTGTAATGGATAATTATTAGGTAGTCTTGGAATATCATGTGGCACGCAGTACTCGCAACTAATAATGTACTGAAGTTTTTTACGAATGAGACAATATTGACTCACCTTTGCTAGTTAAAAGATACAATGAATGACCCACTTAATGTTCTGCAATTCTACATTTGCCAAACACATTGCATAAGCACTACCACATAATACTTTGAGACTAGCTAATAATTTTAGGCACAACAAGAATAAAGTACAAACATGATGAAAATGTTGGAGATTCATGATTCCGTCTAAGACCTTCTAAAAATTATACTAAGCAAAAAGATACACACACCTAAGAAGACATTATATTTAACGTAGTTCGGCCCAAATGCTTACGTCCACAAGAGAGTAACCGAAGATTCACTATGACGATGGAGATTACAAAGAGATTTACACAATGGAGGAGGAGACCGCTCTCACTCAACTCCTACTGAGCTCTCCCTCTCACATAGAGGGACTCTTTGTCTCACTCTCTACATTTTTCCACTCACGGTTTTCCAACTCACTCACTGAGCTCACTCCTCAGCTTCTCTATTTATACACCAAGGAAGGAAGAAGGTTGGCTCTCCTCCGCAAATCACTTCATGATTTGTAGTGCCAAATCCGTCTACCTGTGTGAGCAAAATTCAGTGCCGTCTTCTTTGATTCTCTGCTCCGTATGTGTAGCGACTCTAATTTTTCGTAAGTCATTATTTATTATTATTACTTTATTTTATTTTTGACTTTATTAATTATGTGGATACATGAGAATTTAATGGGGTATTTAGTTAATTTAATGTGATATTTAATTATATATAATTAATTTGAATATTTATATATTTATATATATATATATAAAGTGTTAAATATATATATATATATATTTTTGATAACTCAGGTATTCCCAACTCGCTGATTTTAAGGGAAGTCAGGACTAATCCTGAGGGCCCTGAAGTTAACGACCGGGCAAACCTCCAGTGGCCCCAAGTGTTAAATATATATATTGATCTTATATTTATATTTATATATGTTATATTTATGTTGTATTTATATAATATTATATAATATATCAATTAGGTTATAAGTGTTAGAGCCTCACTAAGAAAAGAAAAAAGAAAAGAAGAAAAAAAGAAAAGAGGGGAGCAGCAGCCACATGTGAGAGAGAGAGAGAGAGAGAGAGAGCAGCCAAGAAAGAGAGAAAAGAGAGACGGCAGAGGAGAAAGAAAGAAAAAGATTAGGGTTTTATTTTGGGGACTTCGTTAATTGTTCAACCGATTCTTTGATCTTCAAAAAAATATTATGAGTACAAAACTCACTCCCTTTGATTTATGTTTAATTTGTTGTTTTATTTATTTATTTATATTTATTTGATGTTGGTTTGATTTTGTATTTACATGAAGATGATGGATTGATTTTAATTATTTTGATTAGTTGTGTATGTCAGGTTTAAAATTTTTATATGTATTCATTTTATGGTTGTAATCACACTCATTTTTATATGAAATTAAAATAAATTTAGAACCCACAGATAAATTCTTTACACTCCCCCATGACTCCATGAATTGTTGTTTTATTTAAGTGTTTGTGAGAAGAAGTGTATACAAAAAAATGAGGGTTATGAGATTTATTTGAATGCCTTAGGCTTGGCATTGTTATGTTTGTTCTCATGAGTAGATGAGAGATTGTGTATATATATATTGTTACATCGTTCTCAGGAGTAGATGAGTGCTTTGATTTACATACGTACGTATATGCTAGCCATATGGCGCGTGTGGGTCAAACTTGGGATGATATCCCCGTGCAAGTTTGGCTTTGGAGCGGTGTTAGATATACGGGAGACATATGGGATACATGTGTGGGTCAAAAGTGAAAGATCGAAGTGGTGGAGTTAAGATATAAAAAATTAAATATGAACTTATTGGTATAGTTTGAATTGCTTTGATTTGTACATCTCGAAAAATAGTAAACGACCTTGATAAATTATGAAATTTGGGAAAAGGCATGTATACATAATTCTAGACAACTTTTATATTTTAACTTTATACTAAAAAGATTGATTAGAACTTGTGATCGGATGATCTTGGTTACAATAATTTTTATTTGTTTTAGCATTATAGATTTTAGATGTTGTTTTAACTTATGAAACGAGCTCATTTTTATTAATTTTGCGTAAAATAAAATAAAACATTATTCTGAACACTTCATGTTTTGAACTTTTCCGAAAAGAATTATCTCAGGAGAGTTTCTTTTCATTTTCAGTTCTAGATTTTTTTATCACATTTCATCTAGGTTCTTCTATTAAGTTTTTCTCTCAACCTATTCAGTTTTTACTAATTCGTTCACGTAGCCTTTTAAGAAATTTAATTATGTACAACTTTTGTTCTTTGAATTTTGGTCAATTCGAATGATTTAAACATGAAACAGTGCGTTTTTATACTTATTTGGCAATTCACTTATTTAAATTATACTAACTTTTTTTTTTTTTAGCAGAACGGTGGGTCTTACTAATTTTTTATATAGGGCTAACTCACTATATTTTTATGTTTATTTTGTTTTTTTATACTCAATTTATATTTAATTGTGAATGGGTAAGAAACTAAAAGTCACCGTATGTCGAGAAACTACCCATTCATCTCGGTGCGGGTAGAACTGCTTGTCTTATCTCGTAATAAGAATTAAATGTACTATTGTTTGTATTTTAGTGGACACGTGGGTATCAAATATTTGTACTCACACTAGTATACTTGTATACTAACCCTTTTTATCTCTTGGCATCTTGAGTGCGTTCTGTTTTAGCGCAGCCGAACTTCCATTGCAAAATTAGTTAGAGTTGCAGTGGTGATGAGAAATAACTATAATATTGGACATGTCTTTCGGACTTCTTTCGTTTTCTTGAACTTAGAGTTGATATTAGTTTATATATTTATTATTTTTTTATGACATTAGTATTTTGATAATTTGGCATGGTTTGTAACTTTATATTATTTAAGTTATTTTGACTATTTATTGTTACTTTAATGTTAGAAATATTGGATAGTTATGAAATTATGGTGGATGGTTTGGTTGGTGTTTTGTTAGTTTTTTTTAATCCTTTGTGAGAGGATAATTTATAAGTAAATTGGGCCGAGCTAAGGAATTGCCTTCTTTGTAAGTTAGGCCGCACATTGGGCCGAGATAAGAGATATAGCTCGGTCCAAGCGCTAACTAGTGGGGCCTAGTTGAGGATCAGACCGAGCTAAGCATCACACATAGTCGCGCCGAGAAAACGACGCCATTTTTGCATAGTTAGCTCGGTCTTTCGTTTTTAGCCTATTTGGAGTATGTCAAAACCGGGATACAAGCAATGAAGGGAAGAACCGAGCTAGTTGGAGCTCAGTCAGATCCCCTGCTTTAGCATGACCATGTTAGCTTGGTCATATTGTCATTTCACCGAGGTAAAACCATCTCACTTGGTTTAAGCAGTGAGGGGGTGTTGAAGGATAAGCATTATCTTTCAATAGTATGATTCCTAGAAGGACTTTACATGGAGGAATAAGAGTCCTACTAGGATTGTGCCACACGGAATCTATAAAAGCTCATAACAGAACCCATGGAAGAGGTAACACAACTTTGATTCTCGAATACACAGAGCTTTTGACTATTTGTCTATTTTGCTGACTTAGGCATCGGAGAGCTATCCGGCACACACCCGCCGACTAGCTCATGTTTGTGTTTTCAGGAAGTAAAAGTAACAACATTTTGAGGAGTGCAGATTTGATCAACAGGATCATACGAGAACATTATTTCGTGCTCGTACAATTGGCGTCGTCTGTGGGAATTCCAGAAAGAACAAAACTTCTTGATCAAGTTTTTCCTCTCTAATTGAAAGCAATGGCGCACAATGAAAATTTGCCGCAATCCGCTATCGACAGACAATAAATAGAACTCAAAAATTAAAAAAATAATAATAATAATAATAAATAAATAAATAAATAATATATATATATGTATGTATATATATACATGTAGTGACAATAATAATAAATAAATGCATAATTTAGAAAATTGGGAATTTTATGATTAAAGAAATACGTTGTGAAACCCTACACATTAATATTTTAGTAAGTGATAAGTGGTAATTTATAGTTGGGTAGTGAGGTTTTTAGACATGAACCTAACTTATAGTCATATATAAATTTAGGAGTCATCGTGAATTACCAAAGAATGTAATAACTTTTCATGAGTCCTAAGAGAGTCGAATGGTCCATGGTCAAAGTAAAAAAATCAAACAAGTTAATAAAGAATTAGATAAGGGTGGACTGGAGTGATCAGAAAGATTTCCACGTGTCAATATACGGAGCTTTCCGTATACTTGTCACCCACGAATTACTTCCTATAAATAGAGAAAAACAGCATGATGTTTAAGGCAACGGAAATAGAAAGAAGAAAAGAGAACGGCACGGGTGAGGATCTTGAGTGGTGGAAATAAAAAAATTAATTTAATGTGAGTTATATTATACCTTGAGTTACCAAAATGTATTTTACTTATGTTCTGACTTACCGTATTTATTTTATATAAGTTATGTTTTATTAGTATATTAATAAAAGTTATGTTTTATAAAGATTTCAGTTACGTGGATTATTATCTGAACCCTATTTGTGAAAATGAAACCCATTGATATATTTGTTTTACTTTTAAAGAATATTTGGCTATGACATTATATACAATTATGTTTTGTAAGTACCACCACGGGAGTCCCACGCCTTGGGAGACTTAAATAACCATTGGCCCCTGTTTGATCACTTTGTGGTCCCCTGTTTGTCATGGATCCATTAACCCCTATAGTGATTGTCACTTAGTGACCCCTGTTCTGTTCTGTTATATACCGTGGTTATAATTAATTATTTCAGTTACTGGCACTTAATTAATTTATGTATTCAACTCAAATTATGTTAATGTTTTAGCTTAAATAAATATCCATCACTATTTTGTGCCCCTACACTCGCAGTATAATATTTTTCACTCTGCTATGTGCTTATAGCTGTTACCCTTTTCAGGTGACGAGGTTTAGCGGGATCAAGATGGAAAATGAATCACCGTGTTGTGTTGTTTTCTTTTTAGATTTCTATCTTTTTATTGACAGACTCTTGTAATACAAAGAAGTTAAAATGACTATGTTTTGTTTCCTTTTAAATAAACAGTTGGTACTCAAATATTTTATTTATCCGCTTGCGTTGCAAAATTATCTGAATTATTTTATTTTTATCTTGTTACGACACCGAGCCTTTGGGTACCGGGTTTGGGTCGTGACAAAAATGGTATCAGAGAAATGATTTTTTTTATTAAAAAAAAAATTAACAACAATAATAATAATAAATAAATAAATATATATATAATATAAGTTTTAAATCATTTTATATAATTTTCACATTATTTACAATTCACATTATTTAAATTGAAATTATATATATATATATATATATTAAACTTGCATTATTTGGTATTATGTAGTATGTCTAACGCAAATAAATCATGTTATATATATGTCTAGGCTGAGTTTTCTTGTGCTGTAGGAAATGGCAAACCTAATGGAGTTATTTTGGTACGAGCCCCCAGAAGCTCATCTCCTCCCGAACCAATTAGAGGGCTGGGGTGACTTAGAGAGTCTTGTCAGGCAAACCCATCCAACACTTGACCATCTCATGGGAAGACCCGTTTATTTACAGGCTAACCCAGATGAGGACTTATTATTCTGGAGACTTAGCCGAGGTAGCACTCGTGAAAGCTACATAGGACCGACCCACATTGTTGGTCTTGCTCCGGACCTAGAACCACCACATTTTCTGATCGCACCTCTACCCGTAGGCTTTGCAGAAAGGAGGGGACCCGCATACCCCATAGCCACATTCACACCATGACACCTCCTCCACAGCACATTGCCCATACCCCAGCTGTGGACTTTACCGACTGTGCATCATACTTGGAGACATCGATACGGATTACTGGACAAGAATTTTGGGGTTATGATCACGGTGCTCTTGTTTACATGGTTCAGGTAGTATGGAGTTGCTTCGGAGTTGAGCTCAGTGGGTAGGAGTTTGAGTCCATCATGCAAAGTGAGTTTCCAGGGTTATTTCATGGGCCAGTTTTCCGAAGCCAGTTCTCCTAGTGGCCTAACAGTCCATTCTAGATGTCTGACCAGAAGACCCCAGAAGACCCTTTTTGTGAGCTGGCCATGAGCAGTCTAATCTTTTTGTATCAGTAAGATTAGACATTAATTTGTGACCGCCAGACTAACGCCCTGTGTATGGTAACAATGATGTATATATGGTAGTAATGTAGTAATATTAACGTGATGGTAAAACTAATATGTTATATATGAATATGGTGATATTAATGTGATAGTAAAACTAATGTGGTGATATTAATGTGATAGTAAAACTAATGTGTTATATATGAATATGGGGATGATAGAACTAATATGTTATATATGATGTTGTATCAAAATTATATCAATATGATGTCACGCTTATATCATTTTACCTTGTAGTAATGGCCAACGAAGGAAATGAAACCAGATCATCAGTCAGCGGTACCATTCCAATGGAACAAATCATGGAAAGGGCAGTCACTAACTTTTTGTAGGTCTTGCAAACCAGCATAACCAATGGGACATTAGAGAGACGAGAAGAATCAATTACGATTAAACAATTTCAGGATCTGAAACCCACCACGTTTATTGGTAGTCCAAACCCACTAGTAGCAGAGGCTTGGGTCAGGGACATAGAGAAATCTTTCGCGCGCTACCTTGCACAGAAAGACAAAAAGTGACTTTTGCCACATTCACCTTAAAAAATAATGCACAAGAATGGTGGCTTCTTACCCTAGAGAAGGAGGATATTGTGACTTGGGCAAGATTTTTAGAGGTATTCTATGAAAAGTATTTCCCAGATTCACTACGGGAACAAAAAGCGTCAGAATTCATACATCTAAGGCAAGGAACCATGACAGTGGCCGAATATGAAAGTAAGTTCACACAACTAGCCCAGTTTGCGACATATGTCATTCTCACTGAAGCTCGAAAAGCCAGAAAATTTGAAGCAGGATTGGATCCTAAAATTAAGGACAGGCTGGAGGTTTTGAAACTGCCAGCCTATGCGGCGGTAGTAGATCGAGCATACATTGCGGAAAAAGGAATTAAAGCCCTGCGTTCCAGCAAACCAAACTAGAAAAAACGATTGTAGAAAAGAGATAACAGAAAACCCGGTGCCGCGCCTCTCAAGAAAGTAAATATGGGCACAACCAGTTCAACCGGTCTAAGCAATCAAAGTCCTGCAGACCCTAAATGTGGCATCATTCCAGCTTGCTCTACTTGTGGAAGGACTCATTGGGGACTATGCCGTCAAGATACGGGAGCATGCTTTAGATGTGGCCAAGTTGGCCATTTGCTGAGGAATTGTCCAAAGCTCGTTCGCCCCTTTGAACCAGTCCGAAAATCCGCAGTACCTGGAGGAGTGAGAAAGGACCAGAAACACCAAGGAAAAGCTTTTGCCCTAGTGCCTGGAAACCCAGAAGTTACTGAGAATGTCGTGTCAGGTACACTTTCTGTTTGTGGTCACTTAGCCCATGTTCTCTTTGACTCTGGTTCAACTCATTCTTTTGTTACACCACACTTTGCTACCAAGTTGACATCAACACCCGAACCCTTAGCATATGTATTGTCTGTGTCTTTTCCTTCTGGTAATTCTGCCCTTAGTACTAATGTGTACAAATCTTGTAGTATATCCTTAAAAGGCGAAACCTTACACGTAGACTTGATACCCCTTTGCATTGGTACCTTTGATGCAATCTTAGGAATAGATTGGTTAGCTGCCAACCATGCCTCTATAGATTGTAATGCCAAAAAGGTCTTCCTCAGGACGCCAAACCAACTCGAGCTTGTCTTCAAAGGAACTGGCGCCTCTCCCCTTCCATGTATTATGTCCTTCATGACGACCCAACAACTGCTAAGAAAGGGTTGTTGTGGTTGTATCTGTTATGTGATTGATACTCAATAAGAGACCCCCACACTTAATGTAATCCATATGGTTCGAGAATTTCCGCATGTATTTCCTGAAGACCTGCCTGGCACCCTAGTTGATCGAGAAATCGAGTTCACCATTGAAACCCAACCTGGTACACAACCAATCTCAAAGGCCCCTTACCGCATGTCCATGGCAAAATTGAAAGAACTAAAGACTCAACTCCAAGAACTACTGAACAAAGGCTTTATCCGACCAAGTACCTCACCATGGGGAGCTCCGGTACTGTTCGTAAAGAAGACAGATGGTACAATGAGGTTATGTATCGACTATCGAGAGCTAAACAAAGTCACCATCAAAAATCGGTACCCCCTGCCACGAATTGACGACTTGTTTGATCAACTGCAAGGCACCCAAGTGTTCTAAAAAATTGACTTGCGTTCTGGTTACCATCAACTAAAAGTCAAAACGGAAAGCATCGAAAAGACTGCCTTTAGAACCCGTTACGGGCACTGTGAGTTCCTCGTCATGCCATTTGGCGCCACCAATGCTCCAGCGGCCTTTATGAACCTCATAAATCGAGTGTTCAAACCCTATCTTAATGAGTTCGTCATTGTCTTCATTGATGACATTCTCATATACTCCAAATCGCCAGAAGATCATGAATACCAGTTGCGAAAAGTTCTACAGACATTACGTGATCACAAACTTTATGCCAAGTTGAAGAAATGCGAATTCTGGATCACTAGTGTACACTTCCTCGGTCACGTCATTAACAAAGATGGTATTTCAGTTGATCCCCAAAAGGTTGCAGCAATCGTGGATTGGCTACGACCTACTAATGTATTAGAAATTCGAAGCTTCTTCGGCCTAGCCGGCTATTACCGACGCTTTGTGCAAGATTTCTCGAAGATAGCTTTATCCTTGACCCAGCTGACTCAAAAGAACATACCATTTGAATGAACGGACAAGTAGGAACGTTGCTTCCAAGAATTGAATGACAGACTTGTGACGGCTCCAATACTAGCACTCCCCGCGGAAGCAGAAAGGTTTGTAATTTATAGCGATGCCTTATACAATGGTTTGGGTTACGTTCTCATGCAAAACAGGAAGGTCATTGCTTATGCCTCCCGCCAACTAAAGACTCACGAAAGGAACTATTCAACTCATGATCTAGAATTGGCTGCGGTGATCTTCGCCCTCAAAATCTGGCGTCATTAGCTCTACGGAGTAGCTTGCGAGATCTACACTGATCACAAGAGTCTCAAATATCTGTTTACACAGAAGGAATTGAATATGAGGCAACAACGATGGCTAGAATTTATGAAGGACTACAATATAGAGATCCATCATCATCCCGGCAAAGCTAACGTAGTGGCAGACGCATTAAGTCAAAAAACGACCAAAAGTTTGGCATGTACCCTCGTTCCCTGCAAGATCCATGGGTTGCTCACCAACATAATCGTGGAACCTGAGTTGATTGAAGAAATTAAAGCCCACCAATGTGAAGATAAACTTTTGAAGAAAAAGTATGAGGAGCAAGGAAACACGCCTGATCCTGACTTTACAATAAGCAATGGGATGCTAAAATTTCGAAATCAAATTTGCGTACCCGACCTTCTAGAACTCAAGAAAAAGATATTGGTAAAAGCTCATAGCTCGAGGGTTGTGATCCATCCTGGAAATACGAAGATGTATCACGATCTGTATGAACACTTCTGGTGGATAGGAATGAAGAAAGACATAGCAAACCATGTCTCTAAATGCCTCCATTGTCAACAAGTTAAGGCAGAGCATCAGAGACCTGCAGGTATGCTGCAGCCACTCCCTATTCCCGAATGAAAATGGGAGCATATTACTATGGATTTCGTGGTCGGGCTACCGCAGTCAATCTCGAAGAATGATGCAATATGGGTTATCGTAGATCGATTGACGAAGTCAGCGCACGTTTTACCAATTAGAATCATGTACTCCCTCTCTAAGTTCGCTACTCTCTACATTAAGGAAATCGTTCGCTTGCATGGCACCCCAGTTTCAATCGTATCCGATAAAGACCCCCGCTTCGTGTCTCACTTCTGGAACAAATTACAAGAAGCTTTGGGAACCACTCTAAGGTTTAGCACGGCTTATCACCCACAAACTGATGGGCAATCTGAAAGGACGATCCAAACCTTGGAAGATATGTTACGTTTGTGTGTACTAGACCTCAAAGGTAACTGGGATGATCATCTACCTTTAATGGAGTTCGCGTATAATAATAGCTACCATGCAAGTATTGGAATGGCATCGTACGAGGCACTGTATCGAAGGAGATGTTGATCACCTCTGTGTTGGACGGAAGTCGGAGACAAAAAATTATTGGGCCCCGAGATCGTGCAAATAATGAGCGATAAAATTCAACTTATCCAACAATGAATTTGCACTGCCCAGAGCCGCCAGAAAAGCTATGCAGATACACGAAGATGAGACTTAGAATTTCAAATAGGAGATCATGTGTTCCTTAAGATCTCACCGACAAGAGAGGTTATCCGATTTAGTAAGCGAGGAAAGTTAAGACCACGATACATCCGTCCATTTGAGATACTTGAAAGGATTGGTCCTGTAGCATATCGTCTTGCGCTTCCACCCGAACTATCCAATGTCCATAATGTGTTTCACGTTTTGATGCTTCGTCGATATCTTCGAGATCCAGAGCATGTTGTCGATCATGAGAACCTAGAAGTTCAAGAAGATCTCTATGAAGAGCAACTTGTACAGATTCTCGATCGTCGTGATCAGATCCTTCGAAATAAGACTATACCCCTCGTAAAGGTCTTATGGAGAAACTATCGTGTCGAAGAAGCAACGTGGGAAACTGAAAGCCAAATGTGAGCCAAATACCCACATCTCTTCGAGAACCAAGGTACGTCAAGTTTGGGGACAAACTTCTTTTAAGGAAAGGAGAAATGTGACACCCGAATGTTTTAAATTTAACATTACAATAAATAGAACTCAGAAATTAAAAATAATAATAATAATAGCATATGTGTATATATACATGTAGTGACAATAATAATAAATAAATGCATAATTTAGGAAATTGGGAATTTTATGATTAAAGAAATACGTTGTGAAACCCTACACATTAAATATTTTAGTAAGTGGTAAGTGGTGATTTATAGTTGGGTAGTGAGATTTTTAGACATGAACCTAACTTATAGTCATACATAAATTTAGGAGTCATCGTGAATTACCAAAGAAGGTAATAACTTTTCCTGAGTCCTAAGAGCGCCGAATGGTCCATGGTCAAAGTAAAAAAATCAAAAAAGTTAATAAAGAATTAGATAAGGGTGGACTGGAGTAATCAGTAAGATTTCCACGCGTCAATATACGGAACTTTCCGTATACTTGTCACCCACGAATTACTTCCTATAAATAGAGAAGAACGGCATGATGTTTAAGGCAACAGAAATAGAAAGAAGAAAAGAGAACGGCACGGGTGAGGATCTTGAGTGGTGGAAATAAAGAAATTAATTTAAGGTGAGTTATATTATACCTTGAGTTACCAAAATGTATTTTACTTATGTTCGGACTTACCGTATTTATTTTATATAAGTTATGTTTTATTAGTATATTAATAAAAGTTATGTTTTATAAAGATTTCAGTTACATGGATTATTATCTGAACCTTATTTGTGAAAATGAAACCCATGGATATGTTTGTTTTACTTTTAAAGAATATTTGGCTATGACATTATATATAATTATGTTTTGTAAGTACCACCACGGGAGTCCCACGCCTTGGGGGACTTAAATAACCATTGGCCCCTGTTTGACCACTTTGTGGTCTTCTATTTGTCATGGATCCATTGACCCATGTAGTGATTGTCACTTAGTGACCCCTGTTCTGTTCTGTTATGTACCGTGGTTATAGTTAATTATTTCAATTACTGGCACTTAATTAATTTGTGTATTCAACTCAAATTATGTTAATGTTTTAGCTTAAATAAATATCCATCGCTATTTTGTGCCCCTACACTCACAGTATAATATTTTTCACTCTGCTATGTGCTTATAGCTATTACCCATTTCAGGTGACGAGGTTTAGCAGGATCAAGATGGAAAATGAATCACCGTGTTGTGTTTTTTATTTATTTAGATTTCTATCTTTTTATTAACAGACTTTTGTAATACAAAGAAGTTCAAATGACTATGTTTTGTTTCCTTTTAAATAAACAGTTAGTACCTAAATATTTTATTTATCTGCTTGCGTTGCAAAATTATCCGAATTATTTTATTTGTATCTTGTTACGGCACCGAACCTTTGGGTACTGGGTTTGGGTCATGACAGGAGGCGCGAAGGTTTGCCTTCTATCCCTCCCATGGCGGATTTAGAACCCCAGCGACAGAACCCCCGGAGGGATGCAAGGCGGAGGCGGGCTAACAGCCCCCGTCGCTCTCAAAGTCTTGAAAGACAGAGGCGAAGGATAGACCCTCAAGTCCTGGAGGATCGCGTGAAGGAGCAGGACAAATTAATAAAGAGGATGGCGGCAGACATGGAGTCGATGAAGCGCCAGATAAAAGGAAAAGGGGTGGCGACAGGAGAAGGGCACAAAGGCAACACGGCCCCTCGCCACTCGGAGGATCGGGATAGGCGTACCACACCATCGCAAGTAGAAAGTAGAAGCCTTAGAACAGGCGATACGCAATCAAGGACTTCCAGGACTCGTTACTCCAGGTCAGAGAGAACGAGAACTGAGAGGTCATATACTGAGGGAAGCACCTATCGGCCTTCGCACATGCACCCGACGTCATCTAGGCACACAGAGTTGCCTAGATCATTTGACTTGCAAACTGTTCTTAAAGAAAGGGCACGATGGAAAGAAGATACCAAGGCACGCGACCCACGCAGAGTTTCAACCCTTCAGCGGTTGGCCCCTCGGACGCATGGGAGCGTTGAGGTAGGAATGTCAATACTGCGCCTTGCTTACGAACCAACGGACAAAGCATTGGCAAGGTTGCAGAGCTCGCCGTTCGTTCTGGCAATTGAGAACGCACCACTACCTTCGGGCTTTCTCCAGCCCAAATTCACCACTTATGAGAGGAAGATGGACCCTTACATGTACTTGAGGCACTTAAGCCAGGTTATGGCAGTATACCGGCGGAATGAGGCCTTGATGTGTATCCTGTTCCCATCTAGCCTTGGCGACCTAGGTCTAACCTGGTTCAAAAGTCTACCAGAAGGCAGCATCACCTCCTGGGCACAATTGGCAGAGGCGTTCGTGACTAGGTTCAAGACGAACACCAAAACATCAGTGGAGATCGACCAGTTACTCTCCATTGACATGGGCGACAAGAAGACGTTAAGATCTTACAACAGTCGTTATTGGGAGACCTTAAACCAAATAGGAGATTGCCCCACAAATCTTGCCATCACGCAATACAAACGGGGTCTACCAGTCGAAAACAAGTTGAGGGACTCAATTACTATGACACCACCCCTTACGATGGAGGCCTTGATGGAGAGAGTGCATCAGCATATTCAGGTGGAGGAGGATGACACCCGTGCTAAAGCAAAATCTGGCACAACAGCAATGCCAGATAAAAAGACTATGGCAAAAGTCAACACGGTAGAGCAATCAAACAGGAATGGGCGAGGCAGGCGGTTCAACATAGAGGACCCAGACAAAAGGTGGTTAAGAGTTCGCACTGCCATTACTATGGTGTTCAAAAAACCGATCTATCGAATTCTCAGTGACATACGCAATGAACCTTTTGTCAGATGGCCAGCAAAATTAGGAGAGGCACAAAAAGACTACGATGAGAGGTCACGGTGCACCTTCTATGATGAAAAGGGGCACCGCACTGAAAATTGCACGCCATTGAGACAACATTTGGAGGAGTTAGTGGCAGCTAAGCACCTGGATCAGTACATAGAAGGAGGAACACAGCCAGTCCCTCAGAACCACAACATCCCAAACGGGATGCCGGTCGACGCTCCATCTCAAGGTGTAATTAACGTGATACACGGGATATTCGAACCTGAGCGGATATGCGACCTCAGGGGGATGATCAAAAAGGCTGAGCACTTAAGGGAGGTATTAAGTGCACAACCTGCCATCAAAAATGGGAGAATAGAGGCCACAAATGTCATATCTTTTTCAGACAAGGATTTAGCAAGGATATACTACCCTCATAATGATGCACTGGTTGTTACTCTACGCGTCAAGAATTTCGACATCAAATGGATTTTGATCGACCAAGGAGGCTCATGTGAGATAATGTATTACGAAACCTTCAAACAACTGAAACTGGAGGACAAAGACATGGCATCCACAACATCTCCCCTAATCAGATTCAACTTAATGCCAGAGTGGCCAGTGGGCAAGATAATCCTTCCAGTCAAAGCAGGAACCATGATGAAACAGGTGGAATTTTGGGTGTTGAAAGTCCCTTCCACCTACAACATAATCTTGGGGAGGGCATGGTTGTACGCCATGCGATCGGTAGCCTCAACCTACCATCAAGTGCTACGGTTCCCCAACAAAACTGGAGTAATTAAAGAAGTCTTTGGAGACCAAATTATGTCAAAACAGTACTTCGTCACAGTAAATGGCAGCCGCGCTGCCAAAGGGTATGTACAAATGGTGGAAGAACCTGAAAGCAATGAACTGTTTGCGGATGTTGGCAAAGTTGCTGAACAGAAGGCAATGGAAGACTTGGTACAGGTAAGGATAGATGAAAAGAACCCAGAATTTTTTTTTTTTTGCTCGGCTCATCTATGTCCAGCACTGAGAGAATAGAGGTCATGGAATTCTTAACCTCTAACATCGAAGTGCTCGCCTAGACGCCGTATGACATGTCTAGCATTGACCCAAACTTCATCTATCACCAATTAAATGTCCACCCAACTGCCAGACCAATTATACAGCGCACTCGCAGATCAGCACTCTACCACGCCGAGATAGTGGCGGAAGAGGTGGGAAACCTTCTAGAGGCATGAGCTATCAGAGAAGTGTACTATCCCAAGTGGATATCCAATACAGTGGTGGTGCCAAAGAAGAATGGAAAATGACGTGTTTGCGTGGACTACAAAACAGTCAACAAGGCATGCCCAAAAGATAGCTTTCCCTTACCCAGGATAGACCAACTGGTAAACTTGACGGCAGGCCATAATCGACTTAGCCTCCTTGATGCGTATAGAGGTTACCATCAAATCGTTATGTATGAGCCTGACCAGGAGGTCACATCTTTTACAACGCCCAGAGGGTTGTATTTTTATAAGGTTATGCCCTTTGGCCTAAAAAACGCAGGGGCAACATTCCAACGGATGGTCACCAAGATATTTAAACCATTGTTAGGCAGAATAATGGAGGCTTACATAGATGACATGGTGGTCAAAAGTAAGGATGAGAAGGACCATCTCAGGGACCTAGGTGAAATGTTCCAGATCTTGAAGAAGAACAAGTTACGTCTTAACGCATTCAAGTGTGCATTCAATGTAGGATCAGGCAAATTCCTAGGCTTTCTGGTGACCAACGGAGGTATAGAAGCAGACCCCTCTCAGATCAAAACAATTCAAGATCTAGAGAGGCCCAACTCAGTAAAAAAAAGTGCAGCATCTCACTGGCATGGCAGCTGCGCTCAACCGGTCCATAAGTCGGTCGTCAGACAGATGTCGACCATTCTTCCAAGCACTAAAGGCCAAGTTTGAGTGAGATGAAGAATGTGACCGCACCCTAGAAAGCCTAAAAAAATACATGTCTTCTCCACCATTGCTAGTAACCCCAATACCTAGAGAAGAGCTCTTTTTGTACCTGGCAGTTTCACAGCACGTAGTCAGTGCGGTGTTGGTCAGAGCAGAGAGAATCCAACACCTGCCCATCTTTTATGTCAACAAGACCTTGCTGGGCGCAGAGACCAGGTACTTACCATTGGAAAAACTGGCCTTAGCCTTGATGATGGCCTCTAGGAAACTGTCGCATTACTTCCATACCCACACTATAATCGTCCCAACAGCTTTTCCATTAAAAGCTTTGTTTGAGAGGGCGAACTTTTCTAGGCGAATCCTGAAGTGGGCGATGGAGTTTGGACAATTTGATATCAAATTTCAATCCAAAACCGCAATAAAAGCTTAAGCCTTAGCAGACTTTGTGGCAGAGTTCACACCAGGAAGCCGCCATATCTGCCCAGTTGACTTGACTGGCACAACAGAAAAGGAGATGGAAAGTGCCGCAGGAACTGCGCAACCCCCAAAACAAGATGCCCAGACACACCGAATTAAAGAAAGGGAGGAAGAGGCAGATCGCGCTATGCCTGGCGAAGACTCATCAACAAGTAAAAACTCGGTTCAAACAGACATTGAGGGGCAAACAGTAGGTGTGGACTTGAAAGAAGACATCAGCAATACTCATGACCCCAAGACATCATCTGACCCCTCCACCTGCTGGAAGCTATTCGTTGGAGAGATGTGGAAGCTCTTTGTGAATGGAGCATCTAACAGGCACGATGCAGGACTTGGCATAGTTCTCATCTCACCAGATGGCCTAGTAGTGGAACAAGCAGTCAATCTTGGCTTCCCAGCATCAAACAATGAGGCAGAGTATGAAGCACTCTTAGCAGGCCTAAAATCAGCACTTTTCATGAAGGCTACCGAGTTAATGGTTTGTAGCGACTCCCAGCTGGTAATAAACTAGATTTCAGGTGACTATGAGACAAAAGATGAAAGGATGGCTAAGTACCAAGAGTTAGTCAGAAAGGAGATCATAAAATTCGAAGTAGTGCGGATAGAGCAAATCGGCCGTGAAGAAAACAGCAGAGCAGATGAACTAGCAGGCTTTGCGTCGATGGTGGATACATCCATCCCACATCCGTTCCTGATCGACTTCCTATCAAGACCAAGCATTGAAGAACTTGAAGCAGCTGAAGTATGTTGCACCGAACTAGGCCCTTCATGGATGGATCCCATTATAGTATTCTTAAAAGACGGCGTCTTACTCGAAAAGAAGAAAGAGGCCAACAAAGTAAGAGCAAAATCACAGCAATTTTGGCTCTCTCTATCAATAGCCTTGTACAAGAAATCCTTCATAGGACCTTACCTAAAATGTGTTCATCCCAGCAAGGTCGAAGCATTCTTGTTCGAGATACACGAAGGCGTATGCGGAAGCCACCAAGAGGGAAGATCTTTAGCCTACAAAGCAATTTCACAAGGATATTGGTGGCCTTACATGCAAGCAGATTTAGAGAAGTATATCAAGAAGTGCGAGAAGTGTCAGAAGTTCGCACACCAAATACATCAACCAGCTAGAGAGCTTCTACCTTTAACTAGCCTATGGCCCTTTGCGATGTGGGGCTTGGACATAGTAGGACCACTTCCAACAACACCCGGCAACAGAAAGTTCTTTTTTGCAGCAACAGACTACTTTACGAAATGGGTAGAAGCAAAAGCACTCGCCTCAATAAAAGATAAAGATGTGAAAAAGTTCGTCTGACAGAATATCATCACCCGATTCGGCATACCCAAGGCTCTAATATCTGACAATGGCACTCAGTTCGATGGCAAAATTTTTAGAGGCCTTTGTGAGGAGTACAAGATAGAATTTTACGACTCTACACCGGCATACCCCCAAGCAAATGGTCAGGCGGAAGCATCAAACAAGGTCGTCTTGGATGGATTGAAGAAAAGGTTAGAGAAAGCAAAAGGCAAGTGGGCTGAGAAGCTTCCTCATGTTTTATGGGCTTACCGTACCACACCTCGGTGATCAACTGGAGAAACGCCATTCTCCTTAGCCTACGGCATGGAGGCAGTAATCCCATTGGAAGTTGGCCTCCCCACGATTAGAAGTGAAAATTTTGACCCAGAGTTAAATGGAGAAGCCATAGCCTTGGAACTCGACCTTACGGAATGAAGAAGAGAAAGAGCACTGGTTCACATCGCCTCATACCAACAAGAGTTATCCAGAAAATATAACAAGACAGTACATCCAAGGCAATTCAAGATTGGAGATTGGATGCTGCGCAAAGTAATGGGAAATACTCTAGTACCCGGAGAGGCAAGTTAGGGCCTAATTGGGAAGGACCATACAAAGTGGTCGAATTAGCAGGAAAATGGGCATACCACTTGGAGGATGGAGACGACAAGGCCATTCCCAGGCTATGGAACACTGCCAATCTCAAACTATTTTATTTTTAGCTTTTCTTTAAAGTACTTGTAATTTTTCTTTTTTCAATAAAGCAAGTAGTTTCCTTTTCAGCATAGTTGTTTTTTTTCTGTAAAAGTTGTTTTAGTGAGCTAGGGGCAATGAAAGCAGTGTTGGCCGGAATAACCAACACTTGGCTCTAGGTTGGCAGGAATAACCAACTTTAAGCTCTCCTAAGCCGAGATAAGGATATGGGCTGCAGGAAGTTTGACCGCAATAACCAAACACTTTACTCTAAGTTGGCAGGAATAACCAACTTTGAGCTCTCTTCAACCGAGATCAGGATCTAGGCTGAAGAGGTTGGCTGGAAAAACCAACACTTATCTCTCTTCAGCCAAGATCAGGATCTAGGCTAAAGAGGTTGGCTGGAAAAACCCACACTTGCTTCTCATAAGCCGAGATAAGGATCTGGGCTGCAGGAAGTTTGGCCGGAATAACCAAACACTTTACTCTATGTTGGCAAGAATAACCAACTTTGAGTACTCCTCAGCCGAGATAAAGATCTAGGCTGAAGAGTGGTTGGCTGGAAAAACCAACACTTAAGTACGCTTCAGCCGAGATAAGGATCTAGGCTGAAGAGTGGTTGGCTGGAAAAACTAACACTTATCTCTCTTCAGCCAAGATCAGGATCTAGGCTGAAGAGGTTGGCTAGAAAAACCAACACTTAAGTACTCTTCAGCCGAGATAAGAATCTAGGCTAAAGAGTGGTTGGCTGGAATAACCAACTCTAAGTACTCTTTAGCCGAGATAAAGATCTAGGTTGAAGACTGGATGACTGGGACAACCAACTCTGAGTACTCTTCAGCCGAGATAAGGATCTAGGCTGAAGAGAATTGACAGGAATAACTAAACAAATTACAAGGTCAACACCGAGATAAGTATCTCGGTCAGAAAATGTTCCAACTACGTACGAACCGAAGTAGAAACTTCATACAAATCATAGTTGAAAAGTAAATACAGGAATGGAATAAACTGAGCAAAAATAAGAAAAAGATTTCATTCAAGATGCAAAAGAGTTACAAAGGAGTGGGACTTCAGCTCGGTTACACATTTTGTCCAAAAGTAAAAAGAAGAAAATACAGGATCAAGCAAAAAGGTCATCGAGATCCGCATCCAAATCAACTCGAACCCCGATTTCAGCAGGTAGCTCGGTTACATCTTCAACCAAGTCTTCCACCGATGGCTCCACCGAGTTGACTTAACAGCGGGATCATTGGCGACGACCGGGGTATTGTTTGGCTCTGATGCCTCTTCTTCATCTTCAACTTGAAGAAATTTTTGTTGGATGGCGTTGGCATACTCCGTCATGTAGCTCGGTATGAAATGAGAAAGAGGGTTTAGGAAGACCTCGGTCTCTTAACCATGTCCGAGCTGCGCCACGGCTGCCTTCCAACCATATTTGAAGAAAATATCCTTAGCAGCTTCGCACTGCAGGATATAGGTGGCTTCACCTTCTTTGTAACCGTGGTCTTCCGCGTCTTCCACCTTCTTTTCCAGCTCGGTTATCTCGGCGTTCTTCTTTCTCTCGAGCTTGGCCAACTCACGCAGATATTTGTCTTTTAACACGACAGCAGCCTTTTGCTTATCTGCTTCAGTCGAGCTAACAAGATCGATCAGGCGGGCCATCTCAATTTGTAGCTCGGCCATTTTCTTCTTGGACTCTTCTAGCTCGGCTAATTTAGCATTGGCCTCTGCCACGACTTGCCTTGTGGTCTTTCGAAGTTCTAGCACGCGCTTGTGAGCGACGTGGTTCTTCTGCATGGCCTGCAAAAGGAGAGATAGCTATTGTGAATAAAAACCGAGCAAATAGATTGTATAAAATGAAAAGACGATTAGAAGGAGCACTTACCAGCACCATTGATTTCGTCGCCGACCGAATGGCCTTTAGCTCAGTCAAGTGGTCATGGTGTTCCATGTCAGAAGGCAAGCACACACTCCTAGCCAGGTTAAAGGCAAGTGTGTGATCTTTGTCTGCTACAACTGAATCTATGTTTTGGATAGCTCGGTTCTTAAATGTAAGTTTTGAGGCCCATTCAGAAGGGCTAGCTTGGTTAGAACCCGCGGGCTCTGGGCTCAGTTGTGTGGTTTGGGGGAGTACGGTTTCATCCTTATCAACAAGGCGTGGCTCGGTTGTGGAAGTCCGAGCACGCTTACTTGGCCGAGATGATGAAGCTGATGGGTTGGAAGGGCTACCACGGCCTCTTGTGTTTGGCCAGTTGGTGGTACCTCGGCCTGATTTGTCTCGGTGATAAGGGCCCTTACTGCTCTCTTCTTGGCCATTTCTTGTTCTGCAGTTAGTGGAATCAAATTGATTTCTGGAAGGGTTAGATCAGGTTCAGGAAAGGGTTCCAGAAGAAAATCTGTTACCCTGGTCTTCCTTCTACTACTATATCTGTATCTCAACTCAAAGTTGAGTAGCTCGGCCCAACCTCGATCGTGATATCTTAGTGCGGTGCGGAGTGCGTCTAGGTTGGGATAACAATACTGCGATTTTAGATGGTCCAAGTCTGCATAAGGAAAAAAGCTAACAGTTAGCACGGTGCCAAACTTATAGAAAGAAGTAAAGAAAGCAGAAAACTAAGCCGAGGTAATTATACCGGCTACTCCTTTGTTCCAGTTGATGCGGTCTCCTAGTATTTGGGCTTCCTGGTCCTCAAAGTTACCAGAAACCCAGAAAAAATCGTCGTCATTTACATCTTTGTCTGGGGTGTTCTTTGTTATTTTTTCTCGGCGGCATCTTATTCTTAAATAATATACCCAGCCATCTTCATTTTGGCCAAGGAAGTATTGGTGGAATAGCTCGGCTAAACTGAGGTTCAGGCCAAGGCGGCGATTTAGTTCGGCGATGCCGTTTATTATCCTATATGAATTGGTGCTAAGTTGGGTAGGGCAAAGTCTGGTTTGTCTGAAGAACTCACAAAGAAGAGGTTGTACAGGGAATCGGAGTTCGGTTTCCACAATAGAAAGAAGTGTGAGGAGAACGAAGCCCGATTTTTCCCAGGATGTGGTATCTAGTTCGGCTAAACTAAGATGGACATCATCAGGGATATGGTAGTCCCTTCGAAACTCGGCCATAGCCCCTGGAGAGTTTACTAAAAACCTATATTTACCCATGTGGTCTTAAGTTATGTATAAATTAACTGGAGTACTGGCTTGGTGGTGAGATGACGCTGAGTATCTCAGTTAAACGATCAAGGGAGTGCCTGGCCAACCTAAGTCCACAAAGTGAAAAAGAAAGGTGTTAAGCACAGATCGTTGGACCGTGCTAAAAGAAATAAAGGCAAAACAAATGGAGTCCTAGCTCAGCTACGTGGGATATCATCCGTCCTTAGCTCGGTTGTAGCAAAGGGCGTTAGCACGGTTAAGTAAACGAGGGGTTCGTATCCCGGTTGAAACTTAGGATGCAGCATTCTTAGTTCGGTTTTGACTAAGTCAGAGAGTTGGTTTGGCCCCCTGATAGCTCAGTCGTTGGTAAAGGCTTTCTAGTGCGGTAGTGCACAAACCTAATACAGTTCGCTAGCCCAGCTAAATGATACAGAAGGCTCTTAAACTAATTACAACTACAGGTAGGGCGTGAAGTTTTAGTCCTGTTATTAGAAGAGTTATCTAGTTTGGCTAGGTTTACACCTAATACAAACAAGATCCTAGTTCGGTTGGAGTATTATTTTGGATCAAAAGCGTTGTTTCATGGATTGTTCGTAAATCTAGTGGTTCTACTAAGTGGTTGTTCCCCATGGAAACTACAAAAAAGTGTTTTTGAAAAACACATATACTGTCCTATGTATTACAATACAATGCAAAATGAATGGAAAAGAAGAAGATTTGAGTCACATATAAGTTCGAAATAAAGGGACCGAAGGTGGAAAACAGTTCTAGCAGGAACACGAGCTTGGCAGGTGCTGGGGTTGCAAGAACAAAGACTCTGAGGAAGAGAGAGAGGGAAGATGAATAGTGATATGTTGGTTCGAAGAATAGGGTTTTGTTTTGTGTAAAGAGAGTAAAAAAGGCAGGACTGTTCAAAATTCACGAGATACGAAGTCGACGTCGACAGCTATAATTGACCAATAAAGCCTTGCCACGTGTCTATGGAATAACAAGCGATTCAGATGACAGCGTGACTGAAGAGACGTTTTTTGGCCGAACCAATCGGTAGCCCGGCGGCATTTTAGCTCGGTTGGAAGGCTAAGGTTTTTAGCTCGACTGGTAACAGGTAATCCCAATCATGCTGCGCAGATGGAATTAAGGGGCAATTAAGAGGGTAATTTATAAGTAAATTGGGCCGAGCTAAGGAATTGCCTTCTTTGTAACTTGGGCCGCACATTGGGCCGGGGTAAGAGATATAGATCGGTCTAAGCGCTAATTAGTGGGGCCTAGTTGAGGATCAAACCGAGCTAAGCATCACGCATAGTCGCACCGAGATAACGACGCCATTTTTGCATAGTTAGCTCGGTCTTCCGTTTTTAGCCTAGTTGGAGTATGTCAAACCGGGATACAAGCAATGAAGGGAAGAACCGAGCTAGTTGGAGCTCGGTCAGATCCGCTGCTTTAGCATAACCATGTTAGCTCGGTCATATTGTCATTTCACCGAGGTGAAACCATCTCACTTGGTTTAAGTAGTGAGCGAGGTGTTGAAGGATAAGCATTATCTTTCAAGAGTGTGATTCTTAGAAAGACTCTATATGGAGGAATAAGAGTCCTACTAGGATTGTGCCACACGGAACCTATAAAAGCTCATAACAGAACCCATGAAAGAAATAACACAACTTTGATTCTCGAATACACAGAGCTTTTGTCTATTTGTCTATTTTGCTGACTTAGGCATCGGAGAGGTATCCGTACACACCTGCCGGCTAGCTCACGTTTGTGTTTTCAGGAAGTAAAAGCGACGACGTTTGGAGGAGCACAGACTTGATCAACATGATCATACGAGAACATTATTTCGTGCTCGTACACTTTGTAATCTTTTGAGTATGAAATTTTACTTAAACCTTATGAAGATGAGAATATTTATGTTTTGTTTCACCCGTAGGATTTGGATGATAGAATATTGATTGGCGTTTGTACTAATTTAATATTTAATTGTTCAAATTTTAGAGCGTGACAATATGCGTTGCTCCTCCTCCGCATGCATTGCTCCTCATATAGAGCTGAATGGATCACCCCTCACATGGGGTGATATCTAACATAAAAATATAGGCTATGTTTGGTGTGAGTTTCTAATCAATTTTCCTCCCTTATATTTGAATGCTATGTTTGATTTGAATTTTCAAATTATCATTCCAAATCAATTTCAAAACACATTTTAAAAACATATTTGGTAAATCAAACAATTTTTTAATTTTTGATCTATCCGGCCGGTTGACCGGAATAGTACTTTTTCTTTTTTTTTTCTTTTGTAATTACCAATTACCACCTATTATTTGGGGGGAGGGGGGGGAATTAGATTTGTTTTTGATATTTTTTAAATATATAAATTATTTTTTTAGATCAAAATGAGAAATTATTTTTTTAAATTGAATTTTTAAAAGATTTTGATTATGAGTTTATAATAGAATTTTTAATAGAGTTTTGAGTTGTGTGTTTGGTTATGAGTTATAAGTTTTTAAATTAAGTTTTGAAAAATCTTTTCAATACTCATTACCAAATAAATTTTTTCTTTTTAAATTATAATTTCAAAATTCACAAATTTAAAATATAATTCCATTATCAAATTATAATTCTAAAAACAATACCATATAGATTTGTATAACAACTTACTCTGACAGCATCCACAATGGCTTGGACAACCTCAGGTACCATACTCTTTACCTCCGCATTGGTTTTGCCTTGTACAAATGCATAATTATAATCATTCCCTCCAGTCTCTCCAAGCATGAAAAGAGAGTTCTTTAGTTTGTCCCCATAGTCTGTCAATGAAACACAAACCAAGAGGATATAATAATCTTTTGCAACAAGTTTTTTTATTTTTTTTACTGGCAAAAAAGAAGTATATTGATGTAAGGAAAATGAGTCGAGAAGAGCACAGCAAATTACATCAATGAAAAATAAAAGATGATATTGTTTATATATTTTCGCAAAAAAAAAATAATAATAATAATAATAATAAATAAAATAAAATAACTTATTAAAATTATTAAATTAAAAAAAAAAAGAAGCTATAACTTGTAATTAAGTGGCAGCCAAAAGAACAATAAGCTAATAAAAAAAAGTTGATTACTAGAAAACTAGAGCGTATACTTCTAACTTTTATTTTTTAATTTTCACTTTTCAATTTATAAGAAATTACGCCAAACAGTTTCATTATGCATTTAATTTCACAAGGCCTCTAACCTTCCTCCGCATGAAAGATGGAATAGAAATGTGTAGACATCCAATTTAGTTGTACACTAAGCGAACTGTTGGTGTACATGGTTAAAATGTTCTTGTTTGCTAGAACCTCCACTGGTAATGCAGTAGAGCTGGCAACCGCGAAGTTTGCTCCATGTCTAAAGTCCCCATCAGTATTCAAGTAAGGATCGAGAAACGGAAGACCAGCTGCCATTGCTGCTAAATTAAAAAAACAAAAAAAATAGGAGAAATTACAAAAAAAATCTCAGGGTTTCACGTGTTTTTCAAATTAAACCCTATAGTTTCAATTTTGACAATTTAAACCCTAGAGTTTCTTCTGTATTTCAATGTGAACCCTCCGTCTATATCTATTTGATTGAACTAACGGAATTTGGGTAAAATTCTCAGATTCAAGCACACATGTTCAAACACTTGTATCTCCCTCGTCGTAGCTCCGTTTCGCCTCATTTTTGCGTGGTTGGATTCACCTCATTGCCTAGGTTTCATTCCATCCATCATACACCTTATTCCACCTCTTTTTGTGTGCCATTGGAACTCCGAAAGTTGAAAAAAAAATAAGATTTTTCTTTCTTAGAAAAATTTTCAGATTTAAACACACATATTCAAGCACTTGTATCTCATTCGTCGTAACTTCGTTTTGCCTTATTTTTACTTTATTGGATTCACCTCATTGCCTAATTTTCATTTCACCCCTCACACGCCTTATTCCACCTCTTTTTGTATGTTGTCAAAGCTCCAAAATTTGGCAAAAAATAAATTTTTTTTTCCCCCTCCTATCTCCATGCTTCCTCCTTCCTACTTTCTTTCCACAATTATTCTCTTTTTTCTTTTTCCTTCATGGCCCTTCCACCGAGTTCGTAGTGGCGACCGAACCTCTGACAGTGGCGGTGTCGTCAAGTATGAATGTATATAACTTACAAGAACGGAAAGAAACATAAGAGTAGGGGAAGGACCATGAAGGAAGAGAAAAAGAGAAAATAATTGTGGAAATGAATAATGAAGGAGAAGTATGGGAATATAAGATAAAGGAGGAAAGAAAGAAAAAAATATCTTATTTTTGGCCAACTTTCCGAGCTCCGACAGTATGCAAAAAAAGGTGGAATAAGGCTTATGAGGGGTGGAACAAAAAATAAACCATGAGGTGAATCCAAAGACGCAAAAATGAGGCAAAATGGAATTACGACGAAGGAGATACAAGTTCTTGAACATGCGTGTTTAAATCTGAAAATTTTCCTAAGAGAGAAAAATCTTATTTTTTTCTAACTTTCAGAGTTCCAACAGCACACAAAAAGAGACGGAACAAGGCGTATAAGGGACGAAATGAAAACTACGCAATGAACTGAATCCAACGACACAAAAATGAGGCGAAACGGAGTTACGATGAGGGAGATACAAGTATTTGAACATGTGTGCTTGAATCTGAGAATTTTGTCTAGATTCCGTTAGTTCAATCAAATGAATATAGACGGAGGGTTCACATTGAAACACGGAAGAAACTCTAGGATGTATGAGGTTTAATTTGAAAAACATGGGAAACCCTCGGACTTTTTTTATAATTTTCCCAAAATAATAATGTTTGGTGAGAAATTTTTTTTAACTACACAAAATTTAATCATACAATTAGACACAATTTTCTCATATGAAGGTGTGACATTTAGTAAGTTCCACTTCATGTGAGATAATGGTGCACAATTTTATGATAGGATTTTGTGCATTTAAGAAATGATTTAGTGCGAGTCCCTAAGAAATGAAATTATAAAAATCATATTAAACTGAACATCAATTATGTTTGGTATAACTTTAAGCACATCAAAAATTGCAAAAAAAAATGATCTATTAATGTTACTGCAAATTAACTTAAATAGATTATTGATTCTAAAATAAAATAAAAAAAACAAATGGCCTGGGTAAGGTAATAATAATATCCCAAGGGCAAAACCCCTGATAATGGATCATGAAGTCTAGAAAACTTGTACAAATAGCTAATTATGAATCATTAATTGAAATTAATAAAATAAATTTTGCTTTCCAGAATATATGTATGCGTATCATTTTGAATATCATTCACACCACACTTTTAAGAGCTAATTAGGTTTGGTTTTGAGTTTTCAAAATATATATATATATATTTCATGTTTTGTTGGTTTTAATGATTTTTTTTATATATATTTTAGTTTTTTTTTATTTTTTAAATACACATAATCTAAGTGTACCTAACAAGTAAAAAATTTGTGAAAAAAAAAATTAAAAAGAATTCAACAAATACAAAAATTTCTTTTTTGTATTTAGTGAAATTTTTAAAGATTTTTTCACAAGTTTTATATTTTTTAAGCATATCTAAATTAAGTGTATTTAAAAATAAAAATTTAATTAAAATATTATAACAATTCACTAAAAGTAAAAAAAATACAAATTAAAAACTAAAACATTATTTTAAAAAATTTCAAATCATTTAATAGTAAAAAAAATTCAAAAAATTTAAAAAAAAAATAAAATCACAAAAGATGAAAAAAAAATCAACTAAAAATATCAATCTCAAAGGACCCATAATAACGATGTTAGAATATGTATGAGTATTTGGTGATATAATCATCAGATATCTATCTGTATTTATTAGGCCGATATCTATACTATATATTAAGTAAAAGAAAATTTTTAACCTCAAGCTTTGTGGGAGCTCCAATCTCTCAATCTAAATTTTTTTATTTTTTGATTTTAAAAAAAAAAAAAAAAAAAAAGCTTAGCATTTATTAACTTCTCCCAACCCCCAAGTCTTACCCTCATAATAACACTTTAATGTATTAAGAACAAATATAAAAAAATTCTTTAAAATCCAACACATATGAATTCCTTGAAAAGTCCCAACACATATAATTATTATTCCTCATAATAACACTTTAATGCATTAAGAATAACCATAAAAAAAAATTCTTGAAAAGTCCAACACATATGATTATTATCAAAATATTAAATTTTAATATAATATAATAAAAAAAAAGACATTTAATTCTTTGAAAAGTTTAACACATATGATTATTATCAAAATATTAAACTTTAATATAATATAAAAAAGGAAAAAAAGAAGACATTTAAAAAAAACATTTAAAAATTACAATTCACATATATAGATAATTGTAAACATCTATACTATATATTAAGCAAAAGGGTGTTTTAACCCCCAAGACCTGTGGAAGCTCCAATATGCCAATTCTAATTTCCTAATTTTTTATTTTTTTAAAAAAAAAAATTTAACTTGGTGATTGGTTCAAAGATTATAATAATTACAGTGACACCATGATTACATTGGTCTCTTGGGGAAGCAAAAGTGGTAACGTGTAAATTAAGAGCCACAACCCCTCTCTCTCTCTCTCTCTCTCTCTCTCTCTCATTTCATTTATTGTTTATTTTCCCACCCTCTATCTCCTTCATTTATCAATAGTGTAATTATAATCTTTGAACCAATCACCAAGCAATCCCAATATTATATTGAAAGAATTTAATAAGTGTTATTTTTTTTTTCAAAAAAAAATAAAAAAATTAAGAGAGAAAAAAATTATATTGAAAGAATTTAATAAGTGTTTTTTTTTTTCAAAAAACAAAACAAAAAAATTAAGAGAGAAAAAAATTAAGAGCCATTGACACCATGATTACATTAAAAAAAAAAAACAAAAAAATTAAGAGAGAAAAAAATTATATTGAAAGAATTTAATAAGTGTTTTTTTTTTTTTCAAAAAACAAAACAAAAAAATTAAGAGAGAAAAAAATTAAGAGTCATTGACACCATAATTGCATGGGTCTCTTGGGTGGTGGCGTGTAAATTAAGAGCCATATTTATCAATAGTGTAAGAGCCATATTTATAATCTTTGAACCAATCACCAAGCAACCCCAATATTATATTGGAACTCCACAAAAATTTATGGGTTAGAAATAGATATAAATTTTTTTGCATCCCCAAGAGATCCATGTAACTATTGTGTAAATGGCTCTTAATTTTTTTCCCTCTTAATTTTTTTGTTTTATTTTTTGAAAAAAAAAAAACACTTATTAAATTCTTTTAAACCTTTATAACTTCTCCAATACACCTATTTTTCTTAACTTTTCACATACCTATTGTAAACAGTGATTTTCCTTTTTGCTTTCTCCTTCTTGAGTTCTCACTTTCATACTTTCAACTTCAGTGACTACGTATGCAAACAGTAAGTGTTATTTTTGTTTTTTCCTTCTTAACTTTTTCTTTTGTTTACTGTTTTAATATTAACAGTGATTTTCCTTTTTGCTTTCTCCTTATTTAGTTCTCACTTCTACACTTCCAACTTTTATGGGTTAGAAATAGATATAAATTTTTTTGCATCCCCAAGAGACCCATGTAACTATTGTGTAAATGGCTCTTAATTTTTTTCCCTCTTAATTTTTTTGTTTTGTTTTTTGAAAAAAAAAAAATAAACACTTATTAAATTCTTTCAAACATTTATAACTTCTCCAATACACATATTTTTCTTAACTTTTCATATACCTATTGTAAACTGTGATTTTTCTTTTTGCTTTCTCCTTCTTGAGTTCTCACTTTCATACTTTCAACTTTAGTGACTACGTATGCAAACAGTAAGTGTTATTTTTGTTTTTTCCTTCTTAACTTTTTCTTTTATTTACTGTTTTAATATTAACAGTGATTTTCTTTTTTGCTTTCTCCTTCTTTAGTTCTCACTTCTACACTTCCAACTTCAGTGACTACGTATGCAAACAGTAAGTGTTATTTTTTTTTTCTCCTTAACTTTTAATGTTATTTTAATCTTTTTATAAACACTCACAAAAAGAAAAATGTGATTATAATTTCTCCTTCTTAACTTTTTCTTTTGTTTACTGTTTTAATATTGTTCAATGGTTTTTTTGATTTTATTTTTGAATCTTTTTATTTATTATTTTAATTTTATTTTTAATTTTTTAATATGATTAAAATTGGATAAATATAAACTCTCACAAAAAGAAATATGTTATTATAATTAGTTGAATAATTCTTTTTTTTTAAATATGATTGTAGTTAGTTTAGTAGTTAAAAAAATGTGATTAACTAATTTTTAATGTTATTTAATCTTTTTATTTAATTTTTTAATATGATTAAAGTTGGATAAATATAAACTCTCACAAAAAGAAATATGTTATTATAATTAGTTGAATGATTCTTTTTTTTTAATGTGATTGTAGTTAGTTTAGTAGTTAAAAAAATGTGATTAACTAATTTTTAATGTTATTTAATCTTTTTATTTAATTTTTTAATATGATTAAAGTTAGATAAATAATGTTTTAATATCATTAAAGTTAGATAAATATAAACTCTCACAAAAAGAAAAAAATGTGATTATAATTAGTTGAATGATTCTTTTTTTTAATGTGATTGTAGTTAGTTTAATAGTTTAAAAAATGTGATTAACTAATTTTTAATTGTATTTAATCTTTTTATTTACTGTTTTAATTTTATTTTTAATTTTTTAATATGATAAACTCTCACAAAAAGAAAAATATGATTATAATTAGTTGAATGATTCTTTTTTTTAATGTGATTGTAGTTAGTTTAATAATTTCTCCTTCTTAACTTTTTCTTTTGTTTACTATTTTAATATTGTTCAATGGTTTTTTTGATTTTATTTTTGAATCTTTTTATTTATTATTTTAATTTTTTTTTTTAATTTTTTAATATGATTAAAGTTGGATAAATATAAACTCTCACAAAAAGAAATATGTTATTATAATTAGTTGAATGATTCTTTTTTTTAATGTGATTGTAGTTAGTTTAGTAGTTAAAAAAATGTGATTAACTAATTTTTAATGTTATTTAATCTTTTTATTTAATTTTTTAATATAATTAAAGTTAGATAAATAATGTTTTAATATCATTAAAGTTAGATAAATATAAACTCTCACAAAAAGAAAAAAAAATGTGATTATAATTAGTTGAATGATTCTTTTTTTTAATGTGATTGTAGTTAGTTTAATAGTTTAAAAAATGTGATTAACTAATTTTTAATTGTATTTAATCTTTTTATTTACTGTTTTAATTTTATTTTTAATTTTTTAATATGATAAACTCTCAAAAAAAGAAAAATATGATTATAAGATGTCTTTTACTAATTATACAACAATTGTAGACATACTTGATCATGATACTAATATACCATTTCAGTGGTATTTCCTTAAAAAATTATCAGACATTGGCCAATTTCTTCATCAAGATGTTCAATTAATAGGTACGTTAATTTTACTAAATGATACTTATCTAGATTATATACTTACATAGTTTATTACCAATACAAAAAATTTGTGACTATCAAAACAATAAACATGCAAATGCTAAAATATGCAGATGTGATTGGCTTGATTGTTAGTGTAACTGAATGTCAAGGTATTTCAAATCGTGATAATTACAAGAGAGAGATTCTACTAGTTGATACAAGGTATGATACTATAACATATTTCTGTGTCTTTACCAAATTTGAAATACTCTACAAATTACATTATTTTTTCTAATCTGAACTTTTTTTTTTTTAATTGTAAAAACAGTTTCACATTGGTAAGACTAACTCTATGGGATGTGTTTGCAACAACTGATGGCATGCAACTATATCATACTCTAGAGAATGATAATATTTTGTTTGCCACTGGATTAACAGTTAAAGATTATCATGGGATGATTACTTTTTTATTCACTTTTATAATATCTATATACATATACAAATATTGATATTAATAAATTATCTTTTCTCAACTTCTAGATCCATGTCTTGCTACATGCAAATACAGCAAGTTATATATCAATCATTCATTCTGTTATACAAATCATATTCGAGTGTGGTATGTTATGATTGTATAATATTAATCAGTTATATATGACAATATAATTCTCACAATTATATATATATATATATTGACATGTTTATCTAGGCTTGCTATGAATCCTATATTACAAAAGTTGGTATCTTGGAATCGAAAAAATAGATTCTCAATTTCACAGTCATTGATAATATTAAATGCCAAAAGAATTCGAATACGTGATTTTACACCCATGCCAAAGGTAATAATTGTTATCATCCCAATTAATGAAAATTAAATGATATGTATATAATTTGTTTATAGAGAGATTAATTTATGTTTTTTCAAATATTTTGTAGGTCTCATATTTTCGAATACTTGGGTACATCAAACAAATTGATGTTGACAACCTTTGAATTGATTTGTGCAAAAGTTGCTATCAAAAAGTTAAATATCATTATGGTCACATTGTTTGTCATCACTGCCTACATGATGATATTGATATTATAACAAAGTAATTTTCTTTAGGTAAATAATTACTATGTACAATAATAATTCAAACTTAATAAGTGTTTTAATTTTTAATTAGGTACAATATTTCCTTTTAACAAGCGTCCTTTTTTTTTTTTTGGTTGATAAGATACAATGTTAACCTTGTGGTCAAAGACAGTACTGGTTCAATAAATCTTACTGTTCAAGATAAACGGCCAAAGTTTATTTTCCGATGTCAACCATCATATTTGAAGAATATGAGATCAAATGTAAGAAATTATAAAATTTATTATAAATAACTTATTCTTACTTTTTCAAACACAAACTTATAATTCCAAAATTTTATAGGATAATGGCGTTAGAATGATTAAAGATTATATTGCGTCATGCCAAGATCGTACCTATGCATTTATCATACCTGTACCAACAATGCCACGTCAACTAGATTGTGCACCGTGCGTCACTTTTGTTTTAAATATAGATTGGTCTGAAGAATGTCTATATCTTTCAGAAAGTAAAAAAAAAAATGTAAGTATAACTTTTTTACTTTATAACATTTTATAAATACATAATATATGTATTGTTCATTAATTATGATACTAACTATCATGTTGACAATGCAGGAATGCTGATGGAAGGCCACAATAATTTAGATTTTAGTTATTTTTTGTTTTACTTATTCAATGAATTTCGAACAAATGTAATAAATTCTTATTTTTGTTACTTTAATTATGCAATGTCAATATTTTCTTTTAAAATTACATATATTTTATGCTAACAATTTAAAAATATGTTTAACATAACTATGAATGGGTTTTTTTTTTTATTTAAATTTAATCCCGTGCATAGCACGGGTGATATGCTAGTAATTATCTAAGGAAAATGAGCTTTTTAACCTACAAGCTTTATGGTAGCTCCAACATGTTAATCCTAATTTTCTAATTTTTTGATCTAAAAAAAAAAAAAAACTCAACATTTGTTAATTTCTCCCAATCCCCGTGCCTTTTGAGAGATTTGGTCAAAATCCCCTCATAATTAAACTTTAGTGCATTAAAGATCAACATAAACAAAAATCCTTGAAAATTTCAATACATCTATCTATCTATATTATATTATCTATATCTATATCTATATCTATATCTATCTATCTATATCTATATATATACTATATATTATGCAAAGGGGGATTTTTAACCCCAAAACCTGTGAGAGTTTCAATATCCTAATCTGAATTTTCTAAATTTTTTATTAAAAAAAAAACTCAACATTTGTTAATTTGGTCAAATTTCTTAATCAGAATTTATTATTCTATTTTCAATTCACATGTCTTTCCACATACCTGTATTTATTGATTTGGTTAAAATCTCCTGATCAGCATTTAAAATCTTTTTATACAAATAATTATAGATACAATCTGTGTATAGTTACTACAGTATCATTTTCAACTTCTCTCATACATTGTGCCTGTTTGGCAGAAATTATAATCAGCTTATTTTAGCTTTCAGCTTAATTTAAACTATTTTGATGTGTTTGGTTTAGTTTATAACTTATAGCTAATAACTTTTTGGAAGTCAGAAATCAACTTATTCTTTGAGTGGGGCAGGAGATGCTTTAAGAATAAGCTGGAAATCAACTTAAGCTGAAAGTCATAAGCTATAAACTGTTTAGGCATAAGTTATAAGCTGTTTCCCACAGCTCTACCAAACAGGACCATTATAGTTTAGTGATAAGATTGTTAAATTATTTTAATAAAAAATCTTTAAAAACATAATTTATATATTAAATAAATTTAAAATAAATATAAATATTTATAATTATCCCGTGCATAACACGGGTAATAGGCTAGTATTAACTAATAACAGTCATTGCGCATGTGATAGATACGATACGTAACCGCAGACATTTACGTACCAAAGAAGTCGATCATGAGGCGGCCGTCCGAGCATCGACCGGTGGCATTGTGGAAGAAAGTCTGACCATAGGGAAGCCTAGCGAAGGAAGTGTTAGCCCCAACTGCACTCTCACGAACCAAATTGCCGGTGTCAGACATTGAATCTCCAAACTGATATATTCGATCGAACCCACATGTCTTGAGTCCATTTGCATCGCCCAGAACCAGATGGGTTTGAAGATGAAGAAGAAGAAGAAGAAGAAGAAGAAGAAAAAAGGAGGAGCTCATGAATGTTACTTTATATAGAGATAGAGAGAGAACTATTCGGGTAGTGGTGGTGGCCATTGCTCCTATAAAAAAAGAAGAAAGTACAAATAATTAAAAAGAAGCTAAATGCATTGAGGTTTTAAAGCAGAGAAGAGAGGGAAACAGCAGAGAGAAAGGGAGAAAATTTAGCATGAGAGGGTAATTTATATTCATAAATTGGGCCGAGCTAGGTGTTGGGCCGATCTGCGTGTGCGTTGGATGACCGGTCTAGCAGAAGGGTGGACATTGAGTTGATGGCAAATAAAGTTGGGGTCAATGCCTGGCATGTCGTATGGAGTCCAGGCGAACACTTCTATGTTGGAAGTTAGAAATTCCAAGACCTCCACTCTCTCTGTGCTGGACAACGACGAGCCAAGCAAGAAGAACTTATCCGGGTTCTTCTCGTATTCTCGACCTCCACCAAGTCCTCCATCGCTTTTGATCACCGCTTTGCCAACATCCGCGAATAGTTCATTACTCTCCTGTTCTTCGATCAATGAACATATCCTTTGGCAACGGCTACCATTCGCGACGGCTAATCGCTTGGACATTATCTGGTCCCCATAAACTTCTTCTATTACTCCAGTGTCGTTGGGAAACCTCATCACTTGGTGGTAAGAGGATGCCACCGAGCGCATGGCGTGCGCCACGTTCGCCCAAAATGATGTTGTAAGTGGACGGAACCTTTAACACCCGTAACTCCACTTGCTTTTGTCACACTCGCCTCGACCGGGAGGATGATTTTGCCGACCGCCACTCTGGCATGGAGTTGAACCCAATGAGGGAGATATCTGCAGGCCAAGTCTTTATCTTGCAACTTGAGTTGCTTGAAGGTTTCAGAGTACATGATTTCGCACGAACTCCTTGGTCAATCAAAATCCGCTTGACGCGTCAAAATCCTTGACTTTGAGAGTGACGACCAAGGCATCATTGTGTGGGCAATAAATTCTGCCCAAGTCTTTGTCCTAAAAAGACATAACATTCGTAGCTTCATCCTCCCCTTTTGACGACCGGTTGGGCACTTAGCACCTCTCTCATGTGCTCTTTTTGATTGAACCTCTGAGCTCACATACTCGCTCTGGTTCAAAGACTCCATGGATTACGTTGATGGTGCCTTGTGGCGGGCGTCGTCGGCATTCCGTTGGGGAGGTTAGGTTCGGGAGCTGGCCGCGCCTCCTTCTATGTATTTATCTAGGTGGCTGCCGCCACCAATTCTTCCAGATGTTGCCTCACCAAGGCGATTTCGATTCGTGCCCTTTTCCTTGTGGAAGGTGCATCCGATCTGTCATCGTAATCCTTCTGGCCTCGCCAACCTTGGCGAGCCACTTGGAAAAGGCTCGTCTCGAATCTCACCGAGTATACGGTAGATCGGCTTCTTGAACACCGTGGTTATGGCGATTCGGACTCTCAACCATCTCTTGTCCCGGTCTTCATCATTGTCGCGTCGCCTGCTCGCTTTGGTTTCGGCGACCTCAGTATTGACCTTTCCGAGGTCTTCTTCTCGTGTAGCAAGATCGCTTTTTTGCCTTAACACGAGCGCCATCCTCTTCTACCCGATGTCTTGATGCACTCTCTCCATCAGGCCTCCATTGTAAGTGGCGAGTCATGGTGATAGAGTCCTCACCGTTCTCGATCGGGAGGCCTCTCTTGTATCAAGGCGATGGGCCGATTGGTTGGGCAATCTAACTGGTTGAAGGTCTCCCAATATCGATCGTTATAGGACCTTAATGTCTCCTTCTCACCCATGTCGATGGAGAGTAATCGATCTCCACCGGTCTTTGTGTTTGTTCTCAACCGTGTTACAAACGCTTCGCCAATTGGCGCCAGGAGGCTATCTTGCCCTCGAAGCTTCTCAAACCAAGTTAGGCCTAGGTCGCCGAGGCTTGAAGGGAATAGGATGCACATCGGCGCCTCATTCCGCTTCTGACCATAACCCGCGAAAGTGGCTTAAGTGGGTGTAAGGGTCCGCTCTTTCCTTCATACGCCGTGAATTTGGGTTGTAGGAAGCCCGACGGAAGGGCGCGTTCTCAATCTCTGGACGAATGGTGAGGTCTGCTGACCTCGCCAATGCCTTATCCGGGTTCGTATGCCAAGTGCGGCCTTGGCATTCCAACCTCGACGCTTCCATGCGTCCGAGGAGCCAATCGCCGCAAGGCAGAACCTGTGGGGATCGCGGCGTCTGGCGTCCTCCTTCCATCGCCTTTTCTTCCAACATGGACCTTAGGTCGGACGACCTAGGTAATTCCGTCTGTCTCGATCTCGTATGATGCGTATGTGAGGGCCAATAAGTACTTCCTCCGTATGACCTTTTCAGCTTCCTCTCGGACCTAGAGTGACGAGTCCCGAAGATACGGATCGCGTGTCGCCGCCCCGAGGCTTCATCCTCTGGTTGAGAGGGTGTAGAATTCCTACCACGACCCTCGGAGTGGCGAGGGCGTCTTGTTGTTGCGCCCACTCCTCGCCGCCACTTTTTCCTTTCATCTGGCGCTTCAGAGACTCCATGTCCGCCGCCATCTTGCGGATCGATTCGTCTTGTTCTCGACGCGATCTTCCGTAATTTGAGGATCAACTCGCGCCTTTGTCTTTCCGGGCTTTATGCGGCGAAGGATGAGGTGCTATTCCTCCTTCGCCCCTCGCATCCCTCCCGAATTTCGCCTTTGTGGTTCCAGCTCGCCATGGGAGGGACCAAAGGAAGGCCTTTGCACCCCTTCGAGTCCACAACAATGGATCGAGGTAGTTCTTCATTGTTCGCCATTGATGTTTAAGAGAAAGCTTGATCAAGAGGTCGTTCTTGTCTGTTCTTCCCACAGACGGCGCCAATTGTACGGGAAAGAAATTCACCTTCTCGTATAATCCTGTTGATCAAGACTGCGTTCCTCCGTACGACGTCGCTTTGTCACCTGAAAACACAAACGTGAGCTGGCCGGCGGGTGTTTGCCGGAAACCTCTCCGATGCCTAAGTCAGTAAGCAAGACAAATAGGCAAAAGCTCTGAGTATTCAGGAAGCAAAATTGCGTTACCTCTCCAAAGGTGATATTGGTGAGCTTATATAGGTTTCGCGTGGCACAGTCTTGGTAGGACTCTAACTCCTCCATGCGAAGAGTCCTCCTAGGACTCTTATTCCTCCATGTGTAGAGTCCTTCTAGAATTACTCCTCCTTGCGCAGAGTCCTCCTAGGATTACTCCTTCTGGAATCTTCCAACACCCCCCTCACTGCATAAGCCAAGTGAGATGGCTTTACTACGGCCGAACTCCATTACAACCGAAGTAACCAATAGTCCGGACTTCACCTTCACTTCTCTTACCTCGGTTTCCCATTCCACAACCGAGCTAATCATAAGAGAGCTCAACCGGACTAATACGTAGTCCAAAGGACTAAGGAGTCCGAACCGGTGTCAACATGCAACCGACCTAACTTATAAGAACCGGTATAACTTTTCGACCAGTCTACCAACTTCAACCGAACTATCTCGACACTTACCGAAACCGAAGTACTCGTTTGGTGACCGAACTACACATACTTCCCCTTTCTTAGTGGGTATCTCCCAATCTTGAACCTAGATCGGCCCAACACCTAGCTCGGCCCAATTTATGAATATAAATTACCCTCTCAAGAGTGATGGCGCATCATCACTAACACAAGGTATTGTTATTCAATGGATTTGGCTTCTCTTCGGTTTATAATCTAAATTGGATGATGTTGTTTCGGACGGTGTGGTTTATTCTTAATTCTATTTTGATAATTTAAATTATTTATTTTAATAAAAAAAATTATATATTATTCATACATAAAATTTGATCAATTCAATAATTGTAACATATTTTATTTATTATATTTGTTACCAAAAAAAATTATAATCTATTTTTAAAAGAAAAATGCAGGATACACCCACTGGGGGTCGACCCCCAGTGAGGTGGCAGTCCAGGATTGGTGAAAAAAAAAATAGTTTTTTTTTTTTTTTTTTTTTTATTTTTTTTATTTTGGCCAGTGGCAGCACACCACCTAGCACTGGGGGTGCTGGGAGTGCTGACTCACTGGGTGTATGTAGCATGGTTGTTTTTAAAAATACACTTATGTTCGATTTTTTTATGAAAAAATTCAAGATAATGATGATACTACATCATCACATAATATTATTAGTTAATAATTAATGTATAAATTACACTAACATCCACTGAGATTTATATTTATTACAGTTTTTTCTCACCTTTTGGAAATTACATTTCCCTCCTTGAGATTTAAAGTTTCATTACAGATTCCCCCCTCAGCAATTTAATTTTTTTAAATACCAATTTTGTCCTCACTGAGTAAATTACAGTGACACCCCTTACATTTTAAAAATTATAATCCCCCGCCTAAGGTTTAAAGTAGCATTACCAATTGCCCTCTCGGTTAGTATTAGTTGGGAAAAAAATTCATTGAAAAAAAATTATTTGAAAAAAAAATTTATTAGTAAAATTTTTAAATTTCTGTTTAAAAACTAACGTAAACTCATTTTTTGAATTTACGTTTTTTATTCAAATTTACAAACTGAGACAATCATTTATAAACCAAAAAAATTATCAAACAAGTTTTTATGACAGTTTTTAAAATTTTTGTAAATATAAATTGAAAACTGAAAATGAAATGGTTACCAAACAGGCTTTAGATGGTAAAAATGTCATAAAATTAACAAATAATTAAATAAATTACCAATGTAAAAAATGACTTATCAAAAGATTCTTAGGCTATGTATGGTTTGATTTTTAGAAAAAAAAAATTTAAAATTTAAAATTAATTTGTTAAGAAATAAAAAATAGAAAATAATTATCATTTTTATATAATTTTTATCTTTCAAGCGGCTAAAAATAATTTTTTACAAACTAAATTGAAATAGCCATATGCATGTATATAACCTGTCTAAAAGTGGCTAAAAATAATTTTTTACAAATTAAATTGAAATAGCCATATGTATGTATATAATCTGTCTAAAAGTTAAAATGATAATTATTTTTTATTTTTTTATTTCTTAACCAAATTATTTTTTAATTTTTTAAAAAAAAATTTCTAAAAATCAAACCATACATAGCCTAAGAATCTTTTGATAAGTCATTTCTTACGTTGGTAACTTATTTAATTATTTGTTAATTTTACGATATTTTTACCATCTAAGACCTATTTTATGATATTTTTACCATCTGAGATCTCTTTGGTAACTATTTTGTTTTTAGTTTTCAATTTATATTTACAAAAAATTTTAAAACTGACATAAAAACTTGTTTTATAATTTTTTTTGGTTTATAAATTGTTGTCTCAGTTTGTAAATTTAAGAAAAAAAAAATAAATTCAAAAAATGAGTTTACGTTAGTTTTCAAATAGAAATTTAAAAATTTTACTAACAAATTTTTTTTTCAATTAATTTTTTTTCAAATAATTGTTTTTCCAATTAATCTTTTTTTCCAATGAATTTTTTTTCCAACTAATACTAATCAAGGGGGCAATTGGTAATGCTACTTTAAATCTTAGGGAGGGGATTGTAATTTCTAAAATGTGAGAGGTGTCAATGTAATTTACCCAATAACGGAAAAATTGGTATTTAAAAAAAGAAAAATGATCAAGACTCCCTTTCCTCCCACTCCCTTTGACCCTCTCTCTTTCCTGATTGGCCAATTTTTCTTTTTCTTTTTTCTTTTTTCCTTCTCCTCCAATCACCACTCGCCACGTGTGTGTGGGGGGGGTGGGGGTTGGTGATTGAGGGGGTCTCAATCACAGCCCTTAAAAAAATTAAATTGCTGTGGGAAAAATTTGTAATGAAACTTTAAACCTTAGAGAGGGAGATGTAATTTTCAAAAAGTGAGAGGGGAACTATAATAAATATAAATCTCAAGGAGTGTCAGTGTAATTTATCCATTAATAATGTACATATATATATATATATATTTATTTATTTGCAATAACAACTTAACATGCAAGTACAATAAACCTTACCAGACAATTACATATGATCTTGAAATAGGTAGTTACACATGAATACAGCAGGTGCACCTTATTACTATGTAAAATTTATTATTTGTTCAGTGATGTTACATGCCAATAATAACATGATATATCACTGTTCCACCAAATTTATGCTATACTATATTTTTAGTTGAGAGAAGGAGGGCATGTCATGACTATTGGTCATATTGGTCAAACACCAAAATGCTATACGTCACAATTTTTCGTTGGGGGAAATTATAGAATAGAGTATTTAAGAACTTTATTACAAATTAGTGGAAATATTTTATGAAAGAAAATATTTCCCAAAGGCTAATCTACCCTTAAATTGACCAAAGTGTCCCTCTCTCTTCCCTTTCTCTATTCTTTTTTCTCATTGCAACTCTTAGGCACTGTTTGATTAACATAATTAATAGTGAAAGAATTAATAATCTCATGAATTAGTATAGAATTAATTATCTAATTAATTAATTAGTGAGATTATCATTTATTATGTATTTATGTTATTTTTTTTCTTTCATATTTGAAATTATAATTCTCAACTCCTCTTAATATTAAAAATTCATCAATTTCGTCAGATTGAATGTCCACAATACATATAATCCAATTAATAAAATTTACAATTAAATATAAGATTATGAATCCAAAAACTATCTCAATCCTATATTATAATTCTACTAATCAAATATGCTCTTAATCTATTGTCATCCCGTTTCACTCATCTTCATTAGACAAAGTGCACTACAAAAAAAAATCACTTTTGGCGACTAAATTTTTAGCCGCCAAAAGTGATTTTTTAGTCGCCAAAAGTCGGGTTTTAGGTTTTCCCAACTAAATTTTTTAGTCGCTATGTTGGTCGCTGGTAAACCGTCGCGGAAGGTATTAGCGACTAACCCACTTTTAGTCGCCAAAAACAAACTCTGTAGCGATCACAAATTTCGTCGCCAAAGCTCTTTTTTTTTTTTTAATTATACATTTGGCGACTAAATTTTTAGTCGCCAAAAGTAAATTATTTTTTTTTTAATTTATACATTTTCCGACTATTTTTTCGTCGCCAATACTGAAGTTTTTGGCGACCACATATTTTAGTCGCCAAAAGCATATTTTAAAAAAAAATGTTGAACCTGTTGCTCGCAGGTTTCGAACTTGAGACATCCCACCACCACACGCCAAACTTTTTACAACACACTCCCTCCATTATGTTACTATAATATCACATGAATATATATGCAATATATATTATTTATATAATATATTAACCGCTATTATTACAAAATAATATATATAAATATAATTTTTTTAATTCAATATACTTTATGTAAAAAATAAATTATTTACTAAAAAAAAATTTAGGCCACTTTTGGCGACTAAATTAAATTTTTGGTTGCCAATTCTATCATTTTCGGCTACTAATTATAATTTAGTCGGAAAAAAATTAAGTTTCACCTAAAAACAAGTAGTTTTGGCGACTAAACCTGTTTTTAGTTGCCAAAAACGTCCCCTTTTGCTACTAAATTAAATTTTAGTCGGCAATACTCAATTTTTAGCTACTAATTTTTTTTGTAGCCAAAAACCTTTACTTTCAGCGACCAATCTGTGTTTAGTCGGCAAAACACCTACAATCGGCGACCAATCTGTGTTTTAGTCGCCAAAACCATCACTTTTGGCTACTAAATTATTTTAGTAGCCAAAAACCGTCACTTTTGGCTACTAAACTGACTTTAGTCGCTAAAACCCCCACATTGGGCGACTAAACTGCCTTTTAGTAGCTAAATGCCTTGTATTCGGCGACTAAACCCTTTTAGTCGGCAAATGTCACCAATTTTGGTGACTAAATCCATTTTAGTCGCCATTTGTACTACTTTCAGCGACAAAAAAATTAATTTTAGTCGCGAAATCTATATTTTTTTGTAGTGGTGAAACCTAATGTCTCACCTACTCTGAAAAATTTTAAAGATGATAGTGCAAAAATAATTCAACTTACTTAATGCGCATAATTTTATTTTGGGTAAATCATACTTTAATCTTCGTAATTTCAATTTAAACCTTATATTTTTAATTTTGTTGCAATGTGATACCTCTATTATACGCCATTAATATTTTAAATGAAAAAATATTATGTGTACCATTAGAGGGACAAAATTGAAATTCAATTAAATTTTATTGTAATCTCTTTAATTTTACATGTGGTATTTCTCATTTAAAATTCTAATGGTTGGTGACGAAAGAATCACAATCTAACAAAACCAAAATTATAGTGTTTAAATTATTTAAATTAAAACTACGGGCATGAAAGTAGCATTTCATTCAAACTTTAAAATGAATTCTATATCCTTTTACTAATATATCCTCTCTTTCTTTCTTTTTTTCACCAACCCAAGATTGTCAAAATTGTTTTTCAAGAATGCAGTGATCAATTATAGTGGAATCGATAGAACACCTCATGCTATAATCAGGAAAGTGAAAGAAAATAGAATGCTCTGGTTGATAGAGTTTTGGAACGTTAGTTTCAGGCTTTGATTTGCACACTGTGTTTGTTTACGATTTTGAAAAATTAATTCCACTCACTTTTGAAAACTCTATCCAATGCGAGAAAATTTGGGGTAACTAGTCGTCCCACCGGTTGACTAGAACAGTGCATTATTTTGTTTTATTTATTTATTTATTTTTTTTGCAGTTGACACATGTTAATTTTTATATATTTAATAAAAAATATTTTCCAAATTTTTTAAAAATTTTGATGAGTTTTGAATAGAATTTTGAGTTGTGTATTTGGTTATGAGTTGTAAGTTTTTGTATCAAATATCATATGTCACATTAAAAATTATCCACTCAATTCAAAACTCTTTTCAAAATCATTTTCAAAATTCATTCACCAAAGAAATTTTCTGCACTCAAATCATAATTTCAAAACTAACAAATTTAAAATACAATTCTATTCTTAAATGATATTTAGAAAATTTTATCAAACACAACTGAAAATTTTGACATATTGGAACAACAGGACTTGCAAGTTGCAAGAGAAAAAGGTGGAAGTGAAAAAAAATAGAAATTTTAACATTGTAAGAGAAAAAAGTGAATTGAGGAGTGTTTTGAGAAGTTAGTAAAAAATTAATTTTTTGACTTTTTTGGTGATTTTTTTGGTTAAAAAAACTAGCTTTTTTATAATTTTTTTGTGTAAAAAAGCTAAAAGTTAAAAAAATGACTTTTTTAACTTCTTTCCAAAAGACCCCTAAGTTTAGACAATTCTCAATAAATGTTTGATAGAGCCATGAATTTATATGAAGATGAAATCATAAGGTGAAAAATAACAATCCTCATATTTAGTAGTTTGGAATCGTCAAGTCAATTTTTATTTTAAGATTTTGAATCTCACTCTATCAGGACCGACCCCTCTTTTTCTTATTTTCATGTGCGACCATGTGTAATTTGAAATCAAAGCTAATATGATACTCGGAAACAATAAAACATCGAATCTATGTAAATTCTTAAGATGGGGTCCAACTTATTTATTAAAAAATAAAGGTTATTGTAAATACTATTATTCACATATATGATCACTGAAAGTATAAATAATAATTTTTTTTCATAAGGTAAAATATGAAGAAATCATCATAACACCTCAAAAAGATAAACTACGGTCTTATTGATTTAAAGTTTTGCAAAATTTAGTTTACAAGAAGAAAAAAATACCAAACAAAATCAAAAACTATAATAGGAGGTAGAAATTGATTCAATCACAATAAAATATCACTTAAACATTACTCTTATCATTTTTAGTTACAAAATTAGTAATTAAATTTGCATAATCTAATAGACTAAACCTTATTTTTCAACCTATTAATAGTATAATACAAGGAATTAAATTATTTTGAGCCTTACTTTTATTCAACTTAGGGCCGACATTGCATATTTTGATATATACATATATATGTAGATATATACAGTTCTGCTGCATCCCTCTAATTGAGGCCCCTCAATTTTACCCCAAATGCTATGACTAAGACCCACGTAAATCTCTCTCTCTCTCTCTCTCTCTCTCTCTCTCTCTCTCTCTCTCTCTCTCATTTAGCCCTTTAATTAAGAGCATCTCTGACCCATCCTCCATTTCTTCAAAAATGAAGGATTTCTAGCTCCAATCCATCATTTAAATCCATCTCTATTTAGGAGGAGGACGGGTTGATCCCCCATATTTAGAGGGAGGATCACTCTAAAATACTATTCATTACCACAAATAAATAGGTAGGAGGACAACCAGCCAGACATTCGGGTGGTCAACCAGTTCTTGTTTTATTTTGTGAGAAAATAGAGATTTGTGATTGGAGTTTAAATAAATAGTAATATACTCTAAATCCACTTTTTGAATAAAAAAATTTATTTTGATCCTCTATGTGAGAGGATTGAGTTGGAGATGCTCTAATTCCACATCAATGGGAGTAGAAATAGGGGGTTAAATTAGGAGAATAAATCATTTTATATATATATATATATGGATAAGTTTTACCTTCTACCTTTTAACTTTATTTCGAATTTTACTATCATTTCTCATTTTATAATTGCAACAATTAAGTTATCATATTTCAACAATTATTTCATTGTAATCCTTTGTCACTCATCATTAAAACTTAAAACATAAAGTGATTACGGGATAGCCACGTGGGCACACTTTAAAAGCATTAAAGGGAAGAAAAATTATTTAAAAAATCACACTTTTCACCCTTCAACGTCCATTTGATCTCAACTTAAATTTTAAACAGTGAGATGACCGAACGATTACATTAAAACTCGAGCTGAAATTAACCGATTTATTTGTTCCAATTGAAAATTGAAAGGTGATGGCGTAAAGGAAAATTCATGCGAAAGTTGACTGATAAAAAGAGCAATTTACCCTGATAGATATTGCATATGAGTCACTACATATGTGATTGATTCAATACTACTCCATTGTTTGATTCATAACTGCTCTGTTTAATGTTTGTTGTTTGATTAAGTACTACTCTATTTGTTTATATTTTGGAAAGGGGATTTTTATGTAGATTTTTTTAGTTGTAGGATATTGTTAGATAAAAAAATTTTGATAGTTGGAAAGATAGTTAGATTTTTTTGTGATTGGATGTGATGTTTCTGAGAGAAAAGATGAAATGATTATGAAATTGGATGTGATATTTTGTTTGGATTTATTTTTTTTAATTTCATAAAAAATTTGTCTTTTAGTGTAAAAAATCAAAAAAAAAAACCCAACACACAAACTTCCCAAACACTACTTTAAATCAAAACATTACCAATACAAGTATTAAAAAAAAATTGGGAACTTTTCTTAATTTTATCCTTCTGTTTGCGTGAACAAGTCATCTTGAGACAGCTGGTCACATTAGTCAATATTATGTTTGGTAACTTAGGTGATAAAAATATATATACATATATATATATATTGTGATTTTTTTTTCCTTTTGTTTAGATAGATAAGAAAGAAAATAAATGAAATGAAATGATATTGATTTCTCTCTTATCTTGTTTAGTTAAGCTATATAAAAGAAAAGAAAATAAATTATATAATGTTATACTACCAAATTAATATTTTTGTAAGTGTTAAGTCTTTTATTTGTTTTATATCTGCAGGGATATAGTTTGGAAATACTCTCTGGATCCTGTAGGACGCTCTTGATCCTCAGCTAATCACCTGAAAAAGAATATTCACTCCGCTCAAGGGTACCAAAATTAGCACTCTGACAGATAAGTCAGTGTATACTCTCTTGGTTGCTTGTATCTCAAGTTAATCCTATTTTTTCTCACATACCTTTTCTTAGCTGATGTTCTTCTTATTTATAGTCATCCTTGATATTGATGGCTGGGCCCACCCTTCGACCAATGAATAATTGCTTATTCGGCTATTGTATCCTACCTATTCGTACTCGGCCCAGTTTACAGTTGATTCTATGGCCAATCTGGATATTCGGCCTCTATCCCTTTAGGATAAAGCTGTATATTACGTAACTTGATTTCTTTTTTTAAACTAAATCGGCTTCCCTACGTAGTAATATTATTCGGCTCCCACAATTGCCCCCCAAACATCCTATTAATGTCAGTTATTTGGCATGTTTGGTCTTTGGACTTAGGGTAAAAAAAAATACGACGGTTTTCCTTGTTCCAATGCAAGCGTCAGAACGCCTACTCTTTTTAGGAATGATTAGAATCTCCTGCCCCTTCGTACGCTTCACTTATTTAATATGATTTGAAACCGTGTTGTCTCTTCGTTTGTATACTTTTTTGAATACACAAGGTTTCTCGTTGCTTGTCAGTTCACCTCCATCGCTTCGCGTCCTCTGCAACTTCTTTCCGTTCTTCATTGTCCTCCTTATTTCTTGTAAGTCTTTCTCTCTCCCATTTTGACTCTCATTTCCTTGTTTGTTTTCTGTTTAGAGTGTCCACTTACTAGCTGTGATGGCAAAACGTTTGAGAGCCCTTCTTTCTGTGGATCGAGTCTCTGGTTTCCGTTGCCATTTTTCCATCCCCGACGACGTCCATCTGTCACTCTTGGCAGAGAGCGTAGTTGACACGGAGAGGACTGATGAGAGTACAATCATCTTCCCTCTCCTGTCAATCGCTGAGGGCGGAGCTCGTTTCGCCCTTCATCTATTTTTGAGGGTTGTCTTTTGCCGTTGCGGTTTAATCTCTTTTCAGCCGAACGTAAATTTTTACCGAATAATAATGGGAATTTTAGAACTAAACCGGCGCTTTAGGCTTAACCTTGGAATCCCTGCTATTCGGCATTGTTATGCCTTGGCCAAATCCTCTGACCGATAGGGGCGCTACTTCCTCAGGGCCAAGGACACCGACCATCATTTGGCGACTATGCTTGCCAGCTCTGGCAAGCATGTTGATGATGTCATGGTCGTTGTCCGCGGCAACTAGGAATTTGGCGAAGGCGAAGATTGCCTAGATCCAATGCCCAAGCGAAGAGGCGAACCAAGTGACCGTTTAACCTCCCACGAATTTTATTAAGTATTTACCTGGTTCAAATTCTACGTACTTACCATTTAATTTATACAGGAAATGATTTGAAAAAGGTTCTCGTCTCGGCCGACGACGCTATACTTGCGCAGATCAGAACCGCACTCCAATTCTTTGGCCGTCCGAATCTCTAGAAGCAAGGGAGGGCGGCCTACATTCTTCTGAAATACGAGCCGACTTACGCTACTTTTTCGACCGCAGACAACATTCCGATTCCGAGAGGTGAACAGCACGTTACAGCACTTATTTTTCCAAGCTTCAAAAACCTTAGGCAAATTTGTCTTGAAGTTTCAGATTCAGAGCCAACGGACGAACAAGTAGCCGAAGGAGTCGCTAAGCAACCAAATCAACCCTCCTTGGAAAGGTCCGACAGACTAGAGGAGGAGGTTGACGCGACACTAAATTTGACTTTCGAAAAAGCCAGTCTAAATCACCCATCCACTTCTGGCCGAGCAGACATATCCTTCGAAGATATTTTCATCGACTTAGGTGACCTACCCAGCTCATATCCTGACAACATAACTAGAGAGTCGCTTACTCAAATGGTCAGGCAGAAAAACGCCGAGAGGATGGCTGCCCGTAAGGAGCCAAAGCAGAGCGAACTGAACCTCCACCCCCTTCACCCGACGTTAGGGCAGAATCTCCTCTACCTGCCCCTGTTGAGAAGACGGCTCAGACTGATGTGGCCAAAACAGAACCTGTTGTCGATCAACAAGAGGGTCAAGTGACGGAGCACAGGGGGAAAAACTTCCGGCTGAACACAAAGTCGATTATTCGAAAAACCTAGTGGATAAACAGCCACGCGTGGAAGAATCGAACCTGGTTGTGCCATTTACAATAGAACCAAGGATAAAGAACGTGCCGGTTGTTTCTAATGCATCAGCCCTAAAAGACGCCACTGTGGCCTTGAGCTTGGTCTCTTCCATTTCTCTGTCGGTTGACAGAGCAACCTTTAGGGCAGAGCCCGATTTGCTATCCATCGCATTAGCCACTCAATCGGTGATATTGGTACGTGATCCTTGTTTATAATTTTGCAAGGCTAAACAAAAGAATGATTTTTTATGTCAGCTAACTTACTGATTCCTTGTTTTGTAGGCGGCGGGAAGGATAGCTGAGATTGGCCGTCGCCAACATGACGCTATCGAGCAGATTGACTTTCTCATAGTTGAGGTGGAAAATGAAAAGGGGATGGCAGCAGAAGCCTCTCTCAGAGCCGAGTCTGAGGCTACGAAAGCGGTGAAAGAAAGAGTGAGGGCCAATGCCGAAACAGATAAGGCCAAGACTGCTGACCAATTGAGATTGGCCGCCGAGGAAAGGGCGAACATAAGCGAAAAAGCACTCAAACTAGCCAAGGAGACGATTGCCAAGTTGGAGGCCGACTTGGAGGAGTCGAAGAGGGCGATGGCAAACACTGAATCCGAGATTTCCAAGTCGTTCCAAGCTGGCAAGGATACAACCTTGGAGAACTATGTAGAGAAAGTGCCTAAGTTCGAGAATAGGGGGTTCAAACACGGCTGGCTCAAAGCCTTAGCTGCCGCTAACGTGGTATCAGAGCAGCCGATTTCGTACGAGCAAGTAGACGTTAAGCCGCTAAAGTCTGACCCTGAAGACTGACCTAGGGTCAAAAGTATTTTTCATTTTGTTTTGGTATCATGTGTATGTAGGTTTTGTTAGATTTTTTACTATTTATTTTTGTGAGAAGTTATCGTAGGATAGTTTTCATTTGTAAGGTGACTTCTGTTTGTACTTAGTTTATGAATGAAAATTGTCTTCGCCTTTCTACCTGATACATGTGCTTGTTAATCGGCTAAGTAAGATGTAAAAACATGAGATGAATAGAACAAACTACTGAATTAATCCAGTACTAAAATAACTGCATAGTACTGCGACTTAGCCGAATAGATTAGTGAATATGCCCTTGCCCCAGCAAATTGATGAACAGGACCGCGAAACAATGGCAGTTCATGCATTGGCTGGGGCACAGGAACATTTCAGTGCATAGCCCTGATATTTAGGCCGAATAGATTAATGAATCTGCCCTTACCCCGACAAATTGATGAACAGGACCGCCGAACAACAGCAATTCACGGATTGGCTGGGGCACAGGAACATTTTGGCGCACTCTATACTTAGGGCGAATAGATTAATGAATCTGCACTTGGCCCAGCAAATTGATGAACACTACCGTCGAACAACGGCAATTCAAGGATTGGTTAGGGCAAAATAACATTTCAGGGCACGCTGATACTTAGGCTGAATAGATTAATGAATCTGCCCTTACCCAGAGCATTGAAGGAAACGTTTTGGGAACGCTACACCCGCAATGAATAAGAAGGGTGGGGGTTGCGTTCGTTTAGAGTCCATATTGGTGTCCAAATTTGGCAGATCACAGGAGGGAAAAGAATAATGTGTTTGAACTAGATGTCTAGAAGACTATTCTTCAACAACAGAGAAGAGGGTAAGACACTGGCTGAGCTAGATTCAGTAATGAATCAAGGTGGCGAACCGTTACGAACGAGAAGCAGGATGTCGGGAGAGCGCAAAAGGCGTCATTCCCTGCGTCGTCCAAGTAGGTCACCTAGGAAGGAAAGGCAACAGCAGGGGAACTCTCCTTGCTCGCGCCCGTTGAGCATTTTAGTCTTCGTAGGGAACAAACTGATGACAGAGGCGGATTCAATCATCCGCGATCCAAACGTGGTAGTTGAATTCACCTGACAGATTTTTCCACCGGAAGTACAGTAGTCGATGGTTAGGCGACCTGATTTCAAATTTTTTTGGAAGGGTGTCCATGGAGCAGTAAAAGGGCTTTATACATCATATGAAATTGGCATACGTCTCCGTGCCGCATGGCGGGAGATTGAGCAGAAAGATGAGCGCATTTGGAACTTAAAGGCACGCATAGAGAAAGTCGAGCGAGAACTAAAACAAACAAAAGCTGCCGGACATCATTCGGCAGGTTAAGGTAACCTGATTGTAAAGGAATGTGACCTAATGGCTGTTAAACCAGGCCATTGTCGACCGAGATACGACGAGCATGTTCACTAAAGAGGCGATAAGGACGAAGGCCTATAAAGAGGGATTTTTTGACGGTCGGAAGATTGGTATAGAGAAGACGAGGGAAAAGCTGGCCGAAGAGGTCTGCCGATAGGAAAATCGTGGATTCAAGCATGGGTGGACCAAGGCTCTATAGGCAGCGGGAATTGATTCAGTGTTGCCTCTATATCAAAGATATAATTTTCCCTTTGCGGCTTTTGAAACCGAGAAGACTGACGACGAGGACAATGCTGAATAATAGATTTCTCTTCATTTCATTTTTTTTTTTTTTTTTTGTGTATTGAATGAGATAGATCAAAGATATGCATATTACAAATTTGGTGCGAATTATGTATTTACGATCTATTGAATGAAACATCTTATTTTAAATGTCTATAATGCTTCAATTGTTGTTCGTAAATTAAGTCATGACCATAGATTACTGTTAATCGTGTTTGCGGCGACTAATTACGATGTCAACGAAGCACTCCGATTCCGGATGTTTATTCGGCCCAACCGTGACATACATGGAGAGGGCTCTGAATTTGGAGGCTTTTATCTTAGCCAATCGCGTTATCAACGAAGGGCGCTCAGAATCCGAAAAATTATTCGGCCTAAACGTGTCATGCACGGATGGGGCTCCGAATTTGAAGGCTTTTATTTTGGCCAATCGTGGTATCCATAAAGGGCGCTCCGAATTCGGAGGCTTATTCGGCCCAAACGTGTCATTCACAGATGGCGCTCCGAATTCAGAGGCTTTTATTTTGGCTAATCGTGTTATCTACAAAGGGCGTTCCGAATTCGGAGGCTTATTCAGCCTAAACATGTCATTCACAGATGGCGCTCCGAATTCAGAGGCTTTTATTTTGGCTAATCGTGGTATCCACGAAGAGTGCTCCGAATCTGGAGACTTATTCGGCCCAAACGTGTCATTTACAGATGGGGCTCCAATTCGGAGGCTTTTATTTTCGTCAATCGTGGTATCCACGAAAGGCACTCCGAATCCGGAGGATTATTCGGCCTAAACGTGTTATCCACGGATGGGCGCTCCGAATTCTGAGGCTTTTAGTTTGGCCAATCGTGTTATCCACAAAGGGCGCTCCGAATCCAGAGGCTTGTTTGGCCCAAACATGTTATCCTTAGATAGGCGTTTCGAATTCGAAGGCTTTTATTTTGGCTAATCGTGTTATCCACGAAGGGCGCTCTAAATCCGAAGGCTTATTTGGCCCAAACGTGTCATTCACGGATAGGGCTCTGAATTTAGAGGCTTTTATTTTGGCCAATCGTGTTATTCACGAAGAGCGCTCCGAATCCAGAGGCTTTTACGGATGGGGCTCCGAATTTGGGACCTAACTTTCTGTTAGTAGGGCTCTTAGTAGCAGGAAGAACTTTCTTGAGGACTAGCTCTCCGGGGTATATAACATCGCAGCTGCACGCGTTGATTATATGATTTAGTGAGCTGCTACTGATACCGCGCCATTGATGCGAGGGCACGGTCTCGACGTTCCTCGATCAAAGTCAAATTCAATGCTAACATCATGTCATTACGGCCCAAATCGAAGACGTTCATTTTCAGAGTAAGTAAGCCAATCTCCAGGGGGATAATTACCTGGGTTCCAAAGCATAGGGCGAACGGCGTTTCCCCAGTGGACCGCCTTGGTGTAATGCAATTAGCCCACAACATACTAAGGAGCTCTTCGACCCACCTGCCTTTGGCTTTCTCCAACTGTTTCTAGATGTCGTCCAAGATGGCTTTGTTGGAGTCTTCAACTTGACCATTGCTCTGTGGATAAGCCGGGGTGGAGAAATGGGGCCGAATACCATACGTGTGATGTAGGCCGAAAGGTACCACATTGAGGCCACTTAAGTTACATTTTTAGTTTTTTAATTTTATTTATTCGGTGGGGATGATGTGTTTCGTGCACTTGTACAGATTTGGAAGGAAATATGAAAATTCAATCAAAAATGGTGCGAAAGCAGATTCTCCGAGCGATAAGTGAAGAATCCGAGCCAGCCAAACCACCGCATGTACGACCAAGCTTAACCGCAAGTGCGGCCCACCACCACTCGTGCGGCCTACATGGGCGCACGAGCGGCCCACCTAGGGACGCGTGCACGGAATTTTTGGTCTATTTTGCTCCGAATAAAAGACAGAAAATTAGCCAAACCTAGGGTTCGAAAATTTAATTCAGAATAGAGGGAGGCTAGGGTTCCAAAGAGTGGATATTCTACCAAAGCTCAAAGGACACTTCCATGGGGGTTTCTTCCTCATTTTTTTCCTCTTTCCACTCCTCCATGAGTGGCTAGTCGTCTTTTCTAGGGTTTTGATGAAACCCTAGCCATGTAATGGAATTTTTCATGAGCTTTAATTGTAAATTGGTTTGAATGAATGAATGGATGGTTTAGAAGTTTTTAATAATTGTTTCGTTCATCTCTTCAAGCATTTTACTCTCTATGATTGTTTAATGCTTTCCATACATTAGTATTCTTTGTGTTTGTATTCAAAGTACAGGACGAGTCATGCTATGAGAGACGGGTCGTTTTGCTAACATAGTTTAGAGCAAACGACTCGTACTACTCGAGATGATTCGTGCTGGTACGTTGAATGCGACAACTCTCTTGATTAATATTTCAAACTTGTAGTTGTGAAATATTGGGTAGTTCAAACCGGATTGCAATTGATGGCTGATGTTAAGTCTCATTCATGTGGTTAGTGGTGAATTCTCTACCCTACAATTTTTCTCGAAAATTAATATCTTCAACCCTAATTTTAATTGTCAATTTAATTCTTCAATTTTATTTAATTGCTGTTTAGTTATAAAATCAATCTTATCTTTTTAATTAAAATTAATTTAGGAATTTTGCGATTAAATTAATTTAATTTCACATTTGTCCCTGTGGATCGATACCTGGACTTGCCATTATTCTAAAAGAATTTGGTATAGTTTAGTGATTTATTTTTGGTGTATTCAACGACCCATCAACGTGCTACATAATTCTCGGTAGACGCTACAATCAAATTGGGTGCCGTTGTTTGAAATGAGTGCTCTTGGAATGCCGAATCGTGTTGTGATATTTTTCCACACAAAACGCCGAACATCAGTATCTCGAATGTGTGCTAGTGCCTCTGCTTCTACCCATTTCGTGAAGTAATCTGTCGCGACAATTAAGAATCGCTTGTTCCCTGGGGGCCGTGACAATGGTCCGACGATATCAAGTCCCCATTGAGCGAATGGCCAAGGACTGGAGATAGAGCTTAACTCTTCAGCAGGCAAATGAGTTAAAGGGGAAAACTTCTGGCACTGTTCACATTTCTTGACGTAAGACTCGACATCAGCTCTCATGGCTAGCCAATAGTACCCCTGTGTTACAGCTCGATGGGCCAAAGAACGCCCACCAAAATGGGCACCACAACTACCTTCATGTATTTCAGTCAAGAGTTCCTCGACTTTATCTGGATGAACGCATTCTAGGTATGGACTAGAAAAGGATTTTTTTGTAGAGCTTTCCTTGCGAATTTAAGTAATATCGCAGGGCTTTACTTCGCAGTTTGTGCGTTTCTTTCTTGTCTGTCGAGAGCTATTCGGAAGATAGGAATGCAGTGATAGGTCTATCCAACTTGGACCTAATTCTATGATATTGATCTGAATTGACTCCGAAGAGGCAATGCTCGGCTCAAGGATGAACCCTACTTCAATTGTCCATTTAATTTCTTAGTTGATGGCGGAGGCTAGGCAAGCCAGAGCGTCTGCATGTGTGTTCTGATCCCAGGTTATTTGATTCAATTCCTGATGGTCGAATTTTGCCAGCAAAGAATTCGCCATTTTTATGTAGACTGCCATACGGTCATTTTTGGCTGCGTATTCCCCCCTTCAATTGGTTAATGACTAGTTTTGAGTCACAAAAGATAAGCAGACCCCGAGCACCAAGGAGAAGTGCATTCCGTAAGCCGGTTAATAATTCTTTGTATTCAGCCTCATTGTTCGATGCTTCGAAGCCCAGTTTGACAGCCTGTTCAATTATTGCCTCGTCGGGAGCCATGATCATTACGCCCGCCCCACTGTCACTTTGGTTGGATGACCCGTCACAATACAACTGCCAAATGTCCCCAACATAAATTTGCCAGTTCGGCTTAGGTTGAATTTCATCAGGCTTAAAGTAGACTAGACACCCAGTGAATTCGACCACAAAGTCGCCGAGCACTTGCCCCTTGATTGAGGTTCTGGGTAGAAATTGGATATCATACTGGCCGAGTTCGAGAGCCCATTTTGAAACGCGCCGTGATGCTTCCGCGTTACGGAGCACTAACCGGAGGGGGTAGTCCGTTAGTACCCCAATGGTATGCCCCTGAAAGTAATGCATCAGTTTTCTTGCTACCATGATAAGAGCAAGGACAAGTTTTTTCAATGGAAGGTAACGTGTTTCGGCATCAACCATTGCTTTGCTCACATAATAAATTGACTGCTGCTCCCCTAGTTCTTTCTTTAATAGTACGGCGCTGACCGCCCGATCGGAAGCTACCAGATATAAAATGAACGGATCACCTGCTAAAGGTGTTGTCAAGAGTGGAACTAATTGGAGGTAAGTATTCAGACCGTCCAAAGTGGCTTCGCACTCGGGGCTCTATTCAAAAGCTTTACCCTACCGAAGGGTATGAAAGAATTATCGGCAGCGATCTGTGAAATGACTGATGAATCTGTTGAGTGCAGCGGCCATTCCCATCAGCTTATGAACCTCTTTGACCGACCGAGGAGAGCCAAGTTCTAGAATTGCTGTGATTTGCCTCGAGTTGGATTCGATTCCGCAGTGGTTAACGATGTAGCCAAGGAATTTGCCGGATCCGATGCCAAATGCACATTTGGAAGTATTCAGCTTCATTTTGTATTTGCAAAGAATGTCGAATGTTTCTTCCAAATCGGCTAGATGAGTTTGCTCTTCTTTGGACTTAACCACAATATCGTCAATGTATACTTCCATAGTACGGCCGAGTTGCTCCTTGAACATGGCAGTCACTAGTCTTTGGTAGGTCGCCCCCGCATTCTTCAGCCCGAAAGACATAACCTTATAACAATATGTTCCTCTTGGAGTAAAGAATACATTTTTTTCTTGGTCCTTCGGATGCATGGTAATTTGATAGTAGCCTCTGTAGGCATCCAGAAAGCTCATACGTTGATGATGTGCCGTTGCATCTACGAGTTGGTCTATTCTGGGGTACGGAAAGCAATTCTTGGGATAAGCTTTGTTTAAGTCCGTGAAATCCACATAAACACACTAAGTTCCATTTTTCTTCTTTACAACTACAGTATTCGACAGCCATGTAGGATAGGTCACTTCACGGATTGCCCCAGCATCAAGCAATCGATCAACTTCTTTAACCACAGCAACAGTGTGCTCCACGGCTGACTGCCAGCTTTTCTGAATAATTGGCTTACATTTGGGATCAACGTTTAAGCGGTGCTGGGACACAAATGGATCCACTCCCGGCATCTCATATGGTGACCATGCAAATACATCAAGGTTGCCGAGTAAGAAGGATATTAGCTCTTGTCTGTCAACTTTATTTAGGAAAGCGCCGACCATGAAGAATTTGTTGGGATTCCCGTCAATTTCGACCCGATCCAAGGCTTCTGTTGCTTTTTCACTTGGGAGCCACCCAACGTCGTCGAGGCTCTCCCGATCTGGCACCTTAATTGAATTCACTTACAGCTCTCTTGGTGTCTTTCCAGCAAGAAGATAACATGTCTGCGCTGATTTCTGGGAACCTCAAATTTGCTCTATGCCGCATTCAGTCGGAAAGCGAAGTAGTTGATGATAGGTGCTTGGCACGGCCTGCATGGTATGCAACCAAGTTCGTCCCATGATGAGATTATACGGCGAAGGAAGCTTGACAACTAAAAATTCTATATCCACTGATCAGGAGCCCGCCCGAACTGGTAGTGTGATTTTGCCCAAAGGATATTCTAGATTAACATTGAAGCCGAATAACGGATAATCAGCTGGAGACAGGTTCGACTCAATGAAGCCAAGTTTAACAAAGGTCTTGTAGTACATTACTTCTGAGGTACTTCCCTGGTCAATGAGAACACGTTCAATGATGAATCGGTTTACGCGTAATTCGATGACTAAGGGATCAGTGTGGGGGAGCATTACGCCGACCAAATTAGAATCATCGAAAGTAATACTTATGGCTTCATGGGGCCGTTTCGTTGGTGTGAGTTACTTTTGGAGGTTAGGATGCGACTGAATTATATGTACCGTGAATGTCGTCAGCAAGTTGTATATCATATGAATTACACCGAGTGGAGGTGAATCCTGCTGTAAAGCTACTATTTTTGTTGAATTGTTCTTTCGGACATATTGCATGAGCCGACCGTCTTACACCAACTCCTCAAGGTGGTCCTTCAACGCATAACAGCTGTCGGTATCATGACCGTGGTCTTTGTGATATTCGTACCGCCTATCTCCTCTCCTCCTGTCGGGAGGTCCCACCATCTTGTGTGGCCATTTAAAGAATGAAGGGTGTTGAACTTTAGACATAACCACACTGATCGGCTTCGATAACTCCGTATATTTGTTGTCCGCGTGCTTTATGCGCCTGCTATCCACTTGAAGTTGTTCATTGACTCGATGTGAACATTGGTTATTTGATTGGCGCGAATCTCGCCTTTTGTCTCATTTAGCCCGATTTCGTGGTTCAGGGCTCCGTGATGGTACAGAGTTTATCGGCTGAACGATTTCAGATAGGGCCGTCTTGTTGGCCTTGTGTTCGGCTTTGACCCGTAGGGCATCATCTTCCATTTTGCAATATTCCTCGACTTTCTTCATTAACGACTAGACTGTTTTGGGGAGCCATCTAGTCAAGGAGCTGTGGAGGACACTATCAGGATGCAATCCCATCTTAAAGGTGGTGATGGCCATGGAGTCATTGCAGGTATCATCTACTAGATTAAATCATTCCCAATAGCGTGCCGAATATGCACGAAGGGTTTCTTCCAATTGAATTTGCATTGCCTAGAGAGAATCGGCTTGCTTCGACTGGACCTCATTGGTGATGAACCTTGCCCTGAAGGATTTTTGGAGTTGGTAGAAGCTCTTAATCGATGCCAGTTCCAATTTATAATACCATCTGACGGCCAATGGTCCCAAACTGCTTGGAAATATTCGATACATGAGGGCTTTGTCGTCTGCATGAAGCGTCATGACTTGCTTATAATGACGAATGTGATCAGTGGGATCGAATTTTCCATTGTATAGGGTAAACGATGGAGCTTTGAACTTTTTGGGTAGCACTGCCCTTGCGAGCTGTCACACAAAGGGGTCGTGTTGTTCGTCTGAATCATTTATTTTTCACTTATTCCGCGCACGCGGACTTCCTCCGAAAGAACTGGAGACTTCGACTCGTCTCTTCTTTTTGGATTCTGGAAAAGATGAGTCAGAGTCACTGCCACTATCATGTCTCCGAATTCGAGGTCGTCGACCATCCTTTCCCAAAGGTCGTCCCCGATCTTGGCACGCGGCCTGTTGGGATTTAGCCACCTCCAGGGCCAAATCCTATCGAAGGCGCTCGTTCTCAGCCATCATGTTTTCTAACCTTTGTTCATTTTGTTTCGCTTTATCAATAATTGCTTGCATTGTCACATGTGCTGATGTCGAGAGTGAGGTCTGGGCAACTGAGTCGAAGTTCAAGGCCCTTTATGCAGCAATGTTCTCTAGCCCAAACATGTTTCTTGGAGTGGTATCATCTCATGGCGTAAGGTCGTCAGCGACTACCGAAGGATCTTCTATCACGCCCGCCATAGATGTGCTTGATTATTCCCACAGACGACACTAATTGTGGAAATATGGTTTGGAAATACTCTTTAGATCCTGTAGGACGCTCTTGAACCTCAGGTAATCACCTAAAAAGGAATAAACACTCCAGTTGGGGGTGTCAGAATTAGCACTGCACGGATAAGTCAGTATATACTCTCTTGGTTGCTTGTATCTCAAGTTAATCCTATTTTTTCTCACATACCTTTTCTTAGCTGATGCTCTTCTTATTTATAGCCGTCCTTGATATTAATGGCTGGGCCCACCCTTCGACCCATGAATAATTGCTTATTCGGCTATTCTATCCTACCTATTCATACTCGGCCCAGTTTACAATAGATTCTATGGCCGATCTGGATATTTGACCTCCGTCCCTCCAAGATAAAGCCATATAGTACATAACTTGATTTATTTCTTTAAACTAAATCGACTTCCCTACGTAGTAATATTATTCGGCTCCCACAATATCTAAAATGGTAGTTTTGGTATTATAAAAAAATAATATTTAGTTGTTTCATTTCTCTTCACTTTTAGAGAGATTGAAAATAAGAGTCATAAGATAAATATATTTCTCTCCTATTTGGTAATCCAAATAAGGGATTGAAATTCATTTCTCTATTTTTTTTCTTTTCTCTTCAAATCACTCAAACTAAATAAATACTAAAATTCTATAAATCCCAACTTTTTGTTAGGGGAAATTATAAATAGTGGTATTTAAGGAATTGAATTACAAATTAGTGGAAATATTTTATGAAGAAAAGTAATAACAAAAAGGTCTACCTTAAATTGATCAAAATGTCCATCTCTCTTCCCTCTCTTTCCTCATTATTTGGTTTGCAACTCTTAGCCGCAAGTTATCCAATCTCATTCATCTATTAGTATTCGATACCTCAAAATGTATCTTAATCTAGTTTATAAGTGACCTATAAGCCGCCTGCCTCTGCAATCTCATACTCGACATGATGACTATTAATAAATGATACAAACCCTTAAGTAGAAGTTAGATTTTAAAACTGACTTGTAAAGGGAGTGTCCGTGTGGCCTTACATTCACATAGTAAAGCCATTTATTTATTAACCTCTCCTACCCTGTACGTAAACATATTAGCGCAGCTCAAATCTTCCAGGTCCTTATTGACATTGCAATGAAGGAATAAGACAACCATCCATTCGCAGCATTAGTAAAGGGCTTCTTTAGCTTCTATGTATACAATCAGCCACGCACAGGAACTGTCGCTTAGCAACTTTTCTTTCCACCCGTTTAGAAGTAAGCTAGATATATATTATGTAATTGAATCTTCCAAAAAATAAAGTTTTGAGACTGCAACATCATTTTTGACCCTGTGTTTCGCTAACTCAAAAAAAAGTGAAACCCGATATCTTGCTTAGTCTGAAAAGCTGAAAAGATGAGCGATTCTATTACAAACACATCATTTTTATTGTATTTTATACTGCCTATTCGCAATAAGTGTGGTGCCCACACAATCACACGGGGTGTACACTTGCAACAAAGAAATTTCGACAGAAATTTATTTATTTATTTATTGGTGGCTATGTTTAGGGTTCAATTTCTTGATTTTTTTGCTTTGTGGATTGTAGTGGTGATGGGTGGTAGGGTAAGGAGGTGGCAATGGCAGTGGCAGAACTGGTGACGATGGAGATGAAATGGGGTGCTAGTGGGAGTTGGTTGGCCTAAATTTCGGTCATGTTGTAACTTTGGCCATGTGATGACAGTAGCTATTAGGAGCAGAAGGAAAGAAGTGATAGTAGTTGGAAGTGAGGTAAGACATCATGGTCGTGGTGTTGGTAATTAGGGGTGGAAGGAAGAAGATGGTCAGTGAGAGCTGGGACATGGTGCTGCTGCTAGTGATGACAGTTGGGGTTGCAAGGAGAAAGTAGTTGGAGGATCCCTCTCTAAAAACTTTTTAAGGATACTAGTTGGGCCCCCATGCGCTTCACCCGTGGGGGTGCTACAGTTTCAACATAGATATTTTTACAAATTGTGTTTAGTTTATGAATTTGAAAAGTGAACTGCATTTATATTGTGTCTAATTTGTCTATTTTTTCTTTGCCAATTTCTTTTCAAATTAATAGAAATATGAACATAGCTATGTGTCCTATCAGATGCAAATATATCTTTACATTTGCAGTTAAAAAAAATTATTTTTAACGACCAAGTCGACAAAACTACAGAGAAAAACAATATATTTATTTAATAATAGAAAAACAATTCATCTACATAATTTCTTTGAATAACATGGCAAGTGATAATAAGCATTCAATGCAAAACGTAACATATAAACATATTCACGTTCATGGTTTGATAATATACATACGGTATACATCTTATAACATAAATTTAACCAAAAAAATTTTGATAACATTATACATTACATATTATTGTAGATATGTACAGCAAGGATTTGATAACATTATTTCTTGATCTCTTACTGTTGGTAGAGAAGATAGAATATCTATTAGTATTTCTCTCAGAAGGAGTTTGCATTGAACCATCTGCTTAATGGTCCAGTGGGTCAATTGCTTATTACTGAACTTGACAAGATAACTCGCTTATCTTTATATTATCTATATTATTAGTCTATATTCAATATCGAGTGTTTTTATAATTTAACAATCTTTTTTATTGTTGAGGAGGAAAGATGGATCAAGAGTCAAAGATATTTTGTTTATGTGAAGATAATATAATGCAATTTGACACGGTTATTTTGTTTAGCAATTAGGAATTGTCGTATGATCAAGTTTACTCCTAGAACGAGTCTGAACTACACAGTGATTTTGTTAGATAAATTTTCAAGAACAAATTCAGAGAGTGAAAGATCGTCCGAAATATGAACCAAAAAAAGAAACTGCATAAGCATGAAGTATCATATGAGAAGTGCAAAAACACTGAACTTGAGTAAATTTTTTGGGGGGTTACTTATGAATTTTAAATGTGTATTGAATTAAGCATGACAATGGCTCCTAAAGGTATGTTCATGCAAATAACTCTTTGTTTTTTGTTTTTATTTTTAAATCTCAAGATAGACATAGAAGTGGGTTTTGGTTTTGGGGTTCAGGTTGTTTGTAAATATGTGTGTGTTATTGGGTAGTGGATGATTGGGATTTCTTTAGCTTGAATGTGTTCTAAGCTCAATTCAATGAATCTATTGAGCATGTCCTAATACACTCTGTTTTCACATAAATTGAATACAATGGATTTAGCCTATTAGTCTAACCTGCCGTTTTTCTTAATTTGTATATGTTTGTGCTAGCTTTATTTGCTGTCAAGGGGATCTACTAATATTATTGATAGATTTAGTAATACACTCTGTATTCGCATAAACTAAAGACAATGGATTCACCCTATTAGTCTAACCTGCAGTTTCATGATTTCAACAATTGTGCTTTGAATTTTAACTGATGTTCTCTCAATTTCTACATGAAGAACCTTTTTTTTGGTCCAAATTTTTAGATTTGGTTAAGATTTTGGAAATCTTTCTTGATGGATTTAGATTTGGTTTTGCGTTGTTTTCCTTGTTTTCTATGTAAATAACTAATCTTCTTCTTGTTATTCAGGCTTTTATTGAGTTATGCTTTTGGTTTTTATATAGCTAAAAAACTTCAAGGGTGATGAGACGATGAGAGTTTTACAAAGTGAGTTTGAATTTATAATTTCTTTAGAAATCCTAGATAATTTGAAGATAACTGTGCATTTTATGTCATTCATTGATTTATATGGTTGTGCATGTAGTAATTTTTTTTTGCATTTTATGTCCTGCATCTAATTGGGGGAAAAAATTACCTCCATGAGCATTAATTTATTCATGTGGGTTTTCAATTTTTAGAGAATCATTTTTGTTCATGCTCATATTTAAGAAACATTTTTTTTTTTTAAAAAAAAAAAAGATGGATAAATAAATTAACTAAAATTAACATACATTTTCATCTATCATGTATATTTCTATCTTTCGAGAACCATTGGTGGCAGTTTTTTTTACATTTAAATCATGAACAAGTTAAATTAATTAATGTACATTATGCTTCAAGTTTTCTTTACTAATCTTTGAACTTATGTAATTGCACTACCTCAAGTTTATATTTAGTAGGCTCATGATTCATGATTTGAAGTTGGGTTTCTTTGAAGTTTGAGGCACTACACTTTTATCCAAAAAATTAAAAAAATAAAAAATTCACACCAAAGAAAACAACCCAAATTCAAATTCAAATTCAAGACATATAAATATAAAACTCCACACCAAAACCACTTTAGTTGAAAATTCATTTCAGAATAACTCCAATTTGTCAAAGAATTATGATACATATTTATTGGTTAGTCATATAAAACAGAGAGAGAAGGAAATGAATGGGAGAATCCAATTTGATTGCTTTGTTTTTGGGTTGATTGCCTTCTTTATGATTCCAAACTTGTGCTCTTTGAATTATCTTTTTGAGAATCATTTCAATTTGAATACCAGAAGGAAAACTCTTCTAGAGATTGGTGTTTTTTTTTTTTTTTGACTAAAAACGATACATATACACTTAACATTTTAGAATATTTGAATAGATGATTAGCAGGGTAGATTGAATTAATATTGTTGTTCCTGAATGATATAAACTCGAAGATTAATGTACACTTTATTTTTCTTTTCATGGGCTTTAAATGTGTATTGAATTAAGTATGACAATGGCTCCGAAATGTGTTATTGCATTATTCTTGGTTTCTAGCTTATTTGTTTTCCGACATTTTCATCAGGACCTTTTCGATTTCTGTACGGGTATTGATTTTCAGTTAGCCTATAGTTCAAAGTTTTCTTTAGTGATCTTTGAACTTGTGTAATTGCACTACTTCAAGTGTATATTTAGTAGGCCCATGGTTCGTCATTTGCAGTTAGGTTTCTTTTAAGTTCGAGGCACTACACTTCTACCCACAATGAAAAAAATAAATAAATAAATAAAAATACACCAAAGACAACAACCCAAACCCAAATCCAAATTCAAAACATATAGGTATCAAACTCACCAGAACCACTTTGGATGAAAACTCATTTGAGAGTAACTCTAATTTGCCAAAGAATTATATGATATACAGTTATTGGTTAGTCATATAAAATAGAGAGAATGAGATGAAGTTTTTTACCATTTTTATTATGCTTTTTGGGTTGGTCATATAAAATAGAGAGAAGGTTTTTTTTTTTTAATGTTTCTATATTGGTAATTTTAAGTTGAATTGATATGACATAAACAAGGGAATCAAACTTGGTTGCTTTGGTGCCGTTTAGTAACACTTACGTTTTCTGTTTTCTGTTTATATTTATAAAAATTTTAAAAACTCAAATAAAAACTTATTTGGTAAAATTTTTTATTTATAAATTAGTGGTCTCAGTTTATAAATTTGGCCAAAAATTGAAAATACAAAAAATGTGTTTTCATTTTGAGTTTTCAATTTTTTTTTTTTTTTACCACCCAACACTAGTCACCACCTGCCACTATTTTCCACCACCCACCACCACCATCCCCCACTCACCACTTGCCACCACCACTCACCACCCACTACCCACCACCCGTCACCACCACCCACCACCCACCACCCACTTGTCATTCACTCGCCACTACCACCCACCCCTCGCAACCACCACCACCCACCACCCACTTGTCAACCACCCGCCACCACCCCACCACCACCCACCACCCGCCACTACCATCCACCGCCCGCCACCACCACTCGCCACCTACTTGCCACCACCACTCACCAGCCACCTGCCACCACCACCACCACCACCAGCCACCACCACTACCACCCCCATCCACCACCCACCACCACCCCCACCACCACCACCCACCACCCGCCAAAGACCACCACCACCCACTTGCTACCACCCACCACCCGCCACCACTACTCCATCCACCCACCCACCACCACCACCACCACTTGTTACCACCCGCCACCGTTACCCACCCACCCACCACCTATCCGCCACCACCTGCTACCACCACCCGCCACCGTCACCCACCCACCCACCACCACCCACCGTCACCACTTTCCACCACCGTCTTCCGCTGTCATTTGCCACTACTTGCTATTTCTCACTCTTTTTTATATTTTAAAATTTTTTTAAATATTTTGTCAATCACCAAACGCGTTTGTAGTTTATGTTTTTCTAAAAATAAACAAAAAATAAACAAAAACCAGTTCATAAAATTTTTGTAAATAAAAACTGAAAACGTAAACGTTACCAAACACACCCTTTGTGTTTGAGTTGATTGCCTTCTTTATGATTCCAAACTTGTACTCTTTGAATTGTCCATTTGGGAATCATTTCAATTAAAATACTAGAAGGAACACACCTTTACAGGGTTTTTTTTTTTTTTGGCTAAAAATGATACATATACACTTAACCTTTTAGAATATTTGAATGGGTGATTAGGGGGTCAATGGAATTAATATTGATAGTTCTTGTATGGCTCACAATTTTTCCTGCAGAATTATTTCCTTGGCAAATATCTAAACATATTCCTTAGCTTCATTGGTGATGCTCTAGGGAAGACAATTTCCTTTCAGAAGCTTCATATATTTTCGGTTTTCAGTTTTGGAAGCCTCAATGACTTGGGGTTTTGGATTTTCATTTTTTTTATTTATTTGTTTTATATTTTCAAGTAATACATCATACATTTCTATTGCTTGGATTTGGATTTTAAACTTGAAAAATTAGATGGGCTTATTTTTTATTCAAAAAATTGAGCCTAGTGAACTTGGTCAAGGGTGAAAACAGTGTGGTTAAATATTATGCAACACACTTGTAAATAGTAGGCATCAAATTACAGATGTACATACTAGAATTTGCAACGGCAAGACTAGAGCTTTGGATGCCCAATTTTCACAGCATTACAACAGTAAGAACACCAACAGTGATGGAAAAAACAAGATAACAGCAACTCCATCCACAAGATATATATATATATATCATGTGAGAAACCCCATGTTTGCTGGTGGAATGAAAACCCAAATCCCCTGCTATTCAAAGGGGTAAAATTTGTTTTCTTTATTGTCGGCGTCACTAATTTGAATTCCACATGGTTAACTAAAAATTTGCAACAAAATGTGGTAGGGAGGAGCTTTGGGAAATAGGCAAACAGAAGACCACCATTTTGAAAAGTTTCTACGAGGAATGGTATTTGGAAATAAAGCAACAGCAGAAAGGAAGTCGGAATTTGTACAGACGAATTATGAAATTTGTCTGTTTCTACTGTCGTGTGTGTAGCTAAGCTGAAGGCCACGTAATCAGCTCAAATTTGCTTTGCAAACAGACTTACACCAAAAGCACCGGTATTATACCATATGTTACACCACTCTTACCTTCTTTTTATATATATATTATAGATTTATATCTTTTCACACACGACCTAAGAGGGTATTTCGCTCTTACATATTCTTCATTACTGACAATAACTTTTGAGACCCAAGGAGAAGCTGGAATCATTTTCTCATTCTACCAACATCAAGAGAAACCCGTGTTGACAAACTATATGTAATTTTTCCTAAAATAGAAGCGAAATTCCAAATCACATCTCGTCAAAACCCACCACCTCATAAAAATGAAGGAGGCTAAAAGTTCAAGTTGAGACAACCATGCATTATTTGGGACCAAACTAACATGGTGCTCGAAACTGCCAAATCAACCTAATAATTATTAGGTGGGTGGTAACTAGATAGATCTATGGTCAACCAATATGTATAACCATACCTCCCCAAAAAAAATCACACTAGAGTATACCAAAACACAGAGAACAAAACTATTGTTGATATTTTACCCTAAGAAGCTCACATGGTGTATGATATGAAATGTAACACAAAGCTCCCGAGAAGGATATGATACAAAAGTAACACAAATTAAAAAGGCATGAGGGATGGGGGAAGATGCAACTGTACAAATCCTGTAACCTAAATGTAGGCAAATCTTCTGGGGTGTTGCAAGGCTACACTCAAATTTGGTATCGAGTTTTTGCAGTAACCACAAATGCAAAGTGAAACAGAACAGCACATGGAACAAAATAAAATACAATCACAATCACCACAATTCAACTCCACACGGAGACATTAAACTAACTCTGAAATAGCAAGTGTCGAATTCGTTATCCCAGCAAGAGCATTAATGCAAAATCACTAATTCAAGAAACAAAATTGTGAAAAGAGTACAAATTAAACATAACAAGAACTACAAACTGCGCAATGAAACAAGAATGCTATGACATATGAGAGTGATCATCAATCTTCATCCTCACCCTCGTTCTCAGCAATGTTGAAGTACCTAAGTTCATACACATTTCGATCTTTGTTGGAAGCAATTACCCGGAGCCAATCACGAACATTGTGTTTCTTCAAGTATTTCTTGGTCAAGTACTTCAAATACCTGAATTGCACAAGTCAAGAGTTGAATTACATGACAAGCACTCAATTTTGATCATGATGTGGAAAGAAGAAAAATGATTTAAGTTTCTCGCCCTAGGTGATAATAGAAAAGAAATTATTGGGGTTTCTAACCTTTTCTTTGGATGAAGACACTTGTCTTTATAGTTTATTGGGTAAATTACCAATAAGTACTTTTGATAGTCTCTTATGTTCCCTAGTTTATTTGCTTTGCTTTGTATTTAGGGAGATAATTAAGGTATTACTCACAATAATTTGTCTCTCAACAAAATGTCACCAATGTGGGGAGAAAAATATTAAAATAAATAAATAAAACTTCTTGCAACACTTTCTCATCAAATCCCTCATTTCAATATTTTAACTATGCTGCAAGATTGACCTTTTCTAATCCTCTAAGATCTGAATATGCTAAATAAGGGGTTCAGCTTCTTAATCATACTCCAAAGTCACAATTATTCTCTCTTTCTTATTTCAATGTATCAAATTTTGATCAAATGAGATATATAATGCAAATGTCAAGATGAATGAAGAGAATTGATGAGATTACCGCTTGGAGAAGTTGCTATCGCAGGTGACAGTGATCTTGTTCTTCTCACGAGTGACAGTGACGGAGTCGCCGAGCGCACCGGCCTTGCCGCCGACCTTGATCCGCTCCTGGAGAAACTTCTCGAGGGAGGCGATGTCCATAATCTTATCCTCCACAGGCTTCGCGCAGTCGATCGTGAACGTCGCCCCCTTCTTCTTCCCCTTGCCACCTCCGGCCACCGCGCTTCCGCCTCGACTCATCCTCCAACCACCGCCTGCCTCCCACACATTCAGCAACACACATTAATTAGTACATACATATATATATATATATAGAGAGAGAGAGAGAGAGAGAGAGAGAGGAGTACCGGAACGAAGTTTGATTGAGCTGAAAGGGAAGAAGATGAAGCGGCAAAGAGCAGATAGATGTCGAGAAGGAGGCAGTGATTAGGGTTTTATTTTTGTTGTATGTGTGTATATATATGGGTCGTCTGGTTTTGGGGATCGTAAATAGTCGGGTGGTGGGTCGCCCGAGTCGTAACCCGGTGCACCTTTTATAACAGTGGGGTGGTGATCCATTTGGGCAAATTCCCCCCTGGTCACTTTTTTATTTTAATTCTTAAATATTTTTTTACTTTGATTTTTCATGGTTTAAACTTTTTTTAGTTTATTTTTAAAATAACTGTCACATAATATAAAAAATATATTATTATATTAAAAATTAAGTTTATATTCAAGATATGAGTTATATATAATAAAATATTTTTATATTATGTGACTGTTAATTTATCATTTTCTATCTAATTTTTCATAAAAATTTGTTTTAGAAATAAATTGGAAAAACTTGAAACATGAAAGACTAAATTGAGAAAAAACAAAATTTATAAACCAAAATAAGAAAATGACGAAACATAAAGGTAACAATGTGTAATTTATCCAATCCATTTTGATTCGATCTGATCCAATAATCTAACGGGTACACAATAAAACCCGAACCGCCAACTGCTGAAGCCCGATAATGCACTCTTGTTTTGTTTTCAGATTTCTTTTCCCCAAAATAGTTTTTTTTTTTTCAATTTGATATTTATTTTTACTAAATTAAATTTTTTAATTTTTAAAAAACACATTCTAAAAACAAAACCCTCATACGCATCCAGATGTTAATATTCAAACAGATCGATCAACTAAAATCGAATATTCTCAAGAAAAAAAACTAGTTGAATGAATTGGAAATAGGATAGTGCAGAATGAAAGCTTCCTTTGAAAAAACAAATAGGATAGTGCAAAAAGATTTTAAGGCCACTATGTTTACCATTCACTCTCTTTATAAAAAAAAATTTAAAATTTTGCATCATCAGGGTGCTGGTTCAGGTGTACCATTCTACAACCATTTTACCGGCAAGCTCAATCACCTTACCCAGAACCTCCACTATTTGGTACACCCAAACAGGTCACTAGTATAATCAAACATGAAAACCATGTATTTCTCCCATCAAACATGCAAATCTTATTTTATATCCCCAGGGCAAAGAAACCAGAGAAGGGCAAAGAAACCAGAGAAAGCCAATCCAACACACGGCGTGCACGTGGCTACGGAAAAACACATAATTTCAGTGCCACGCCACAGTACTTTTCGAGCCTGTCAAGGCCAACAGGTGCCAAGCAGTTATACATCCTTAAAACATACATAATTTTTGGTCACAGTCATAGTGTCCGTGGTTTTTTCTTCACGAAAAACAGAAACAAGTCTCTATGACCGATTTTGCGGTGGCATCCTCTCGGATCCATGCCTCTGGCGAAATCCCGTGGGCCTGACTACGGTATCAGACCCGCCCACTGCCTGATGAAATGGGCCCCAAACCGGATCTCTATCAGCTTGGTTCATTGGAAATGAAGTTGAGCGGTCTCTTTCCCATGCATGGAAACGATTCGAGATGGGATTTTCGGCTTCTTGGAAGTTTCGACCGGATGAAGCTGAAGGGAAGAAGTAGAAGCCGCCTGTTTGATCTGAAGATGAGGTGGCAACAGGCCCAACTTGGGCCATGCCCCGATGATTGCTAGATCTCCGTGAAACAGGAGTTCGTAGAGCTGGTGAATTGCTCGGTTGTTGAAAGTATGCCTGGAGAGCTTGGACACGGTCACGGGCACGAGCAACACTGCCAGGGTGAGGAGGAATCATTGATGGTGGTATCGAGCTCCCTGCTCTGGCAGCAGAACTGCAAGAATGCACTAAATGCAGTCAACATTATGCCACATGGACAATGAAATTCAAATGTAAAAAATGAGGGGAGGGGGGGTGGCCCAATCTTATCCTCTCATATCAGTATTTAATTGAGTTGTCAAAATCTGTTACCTGTTTTCTCAAAACTAGTTTGGTAAAATAAAAACACTCCACCATTTTCCATATGGTTCTCTTTTCTTTTTTGGGACAAAAATAAATTTTAAAAATTTGTAAGTATTTTTTTTGGTGTTTATTTTTGTCAAATGGTTATCTAATTTTCGAAGAAAAAAAAAATTCTGAAAACTCAACCAAAAAGGACAACCTTTTGTATGGAATCAATAAAGTCCTACTTTGGACAAATTTTTAACATCATGAAATTGGTTTTATCTTTTCTAACTGAGAAAGATATCATTAAAAGTAGCTTTTGGTTGAAAATGTCTCAGCCAATTTCCAAACATCACGTGTTATCTTCCATATGATTCTCTTTTCTGGGGCAAAATTTTTTTGGTATTTATTTTTGTCAAACTAGTTTCTATTTTTTTAACAAACAAAAAACTAAAACTGAAACAGAAAACAGATTTTGAGTACTCAACCAAACAGGTGACCTCTGGTTGAAAATGTCTCCATTTGACATTTTAACCCAAATAAAGTTTTAAAACACTACAAAATGCACACTAAATGATTTTTCATTCACTTACTTGTGACCCATGACAAATGGATGCATAAAAGATCCCGATCTTGGTATATCTGAATTCGGCCTAGCTGCCCTGTGAGTCACAGATGGAATTGAGGGCTGATCAACACCGCCAACACGACTGCTCGATGTTGGGAAGGGAGAGGAATGGTGCTCCCAACTGTGATATTGGACGTCCATGGCAGGAAAAGCATAAGAAGCAGGCAACTCACTAGGAACGGCTGGCCCATTCCAGTGATTATTGAAATTAGAACCATCTGACATGCTCCCACCAGAATTTGATGAGGGGTGAATTGGTCCTAAGTAAGCGATATATGGGCAAGGATGAGTAGCAGATGATACAGCTGTCTGCTCAGCAAAGATAGCATGTTGTCCAAGAAGATCATGATCTGCATAAAGGCAAACGATCTTACTACAACTTTAGGTCAAAAATGCCTCCCTTGGCAAAAACTTGGGGTTTGACAATTTCTTTTTTAGTAGCCTTTTTGTAGATTTTTTTCATATTTAGTGAAATTTCTTTTCTTTACTTTTCTTTTTTTCCAAAAAGCTTTAAACTTTCAAGTTCTACTAGACTAGACAGATCTAAAAAGTAAAAAAATATAATTAATTTTTTTTTAAAAAAAAGTCCACTAAAGACAAAGATATAGCTAAAAACAAAAAAGTTTAGAAAAAAATGTGGGTTTTTAGCTGTTGCCAAATAGAAAAAACCTAGTTAAAGTAGAAAGATGAAAATCTTACAAGCAGTTGATGAAAATTCCCCTTCGCTGCAAACATGGAAAACATTTCACATCAGAGAAAGAAGTATTTAAACAAAGCAAGAAAAAAACATGCAACCAAAACCAAAGTACTCCAAACACCCCCAAAAAAAAAAAAAAACCAACCAAGAAAGCAAAACGCTATGGTATACACCAAGAGATAAGATTAATAGCATAAACATTAAGAGCAACAAGAATAATCAAAATAAAGGGTAAATTACACTAGCCTTCCCAGTATGTGCTTTCACATAAAATATTCACTAGCTGGAATATTAGAATTGTGCAAGCATTAAATAAAAAGAACTTCATATCAGGGGTCACCAATGACCTCAAATCAAAAATCAAAGTAAATATCAGAAAGTTCAACAAAGGGAAATTCTATTCGCACACCAGAGAAATTATCAATACACACCATTTGTACTGTTCGGATATCAACTTCTGAACAAAGATCAAATAGTGTGTATGAAGATAAAGTGCGGTGTGCAAATAGAAATACCCCTCGACAAAACATGTGCATAGTGGCACTTAGAGGCTAACCCAAAGCACGAGGGGACTTTCAAAATTTAGTACTAAGCACCTTGTTGTTTCTAATCATGCATGGTTTACAAGTGGAGGCAAAGGACAAATATTAAATGGCTTCCACTTAACAAAAACAGACACATTGTAAACAGATAGGGCATTTGTATATCTTGACCCTTTTGTGCCATCATGAGGAGTAATAATTAAATTTCGACACTTTGATGTGGATGCACTTAAATTGGATCAATGAATGAAGAGCCCTAACCTTTCTTTTCCCAGTTGAAGCCACAATATATTTTTTCATTTTCAACCCCTCATTAAAGTTTTTGAAATTCAACTTAAGACCCTGCCATATCGGAGAAGTGTCCACCAAAGGGACACCCATGTCCAGCAGGGGGAAAAATATTTTTAAAAAAACACACGAATAAGCCCATTTCAACAGGTGATTGCATGTGTTAGACACGCATACGTGCCAATGCTTCAAAGATCTGACCAGATGACACCAGAACTCTCAAGTATAAACAGTGTCTTCAATGAACCCTCAAGTCCAAAGAACACGAGTCACTGGGAGAAGAAGAAAAAACAAAAAACAAAAAGAGCAAAAGTGAAGGCCCCCTTCAATGATGTAGATGAGTATGAACTGCAATCAGTTTCCAAACGTAGGTTTCAGAATAAGAACTTATAAATTAACAGGCTTCAAGGCTACAAGCAAATTCGCTTGAAGAATAAAAGCATGACATAGACAGCAGCCAAAAATTCTTTTTTTTTTTTTGATAAATAAAAATTCATTTATGTCGGGCCAAAAATCTCACATTCTGTACAATATAATGATAATGTGAAGTACGATCTTGCTGCAAAGGAAAATACTACGTCCACTGAACAATTCAAAGCTATATGGGTGCAGATAGGTAAGTTGATGTTTGAATCATTTAAATGGTAGATAGATGTAGAAATTCAAAATGAGAAGACAAAAATTCAACAAACACACAAATGCAAACATTTCATATACAGGAAAAAAAAAATACCACCACAAAATTTCAACACCAAAATTGCTGGGAAATAACTACATATATAAAGATAATGTCGAAAATAATGCTTACTCGAAAGAAGGAAGTCGGGTTAATCCACTGAACGGACACCAGTGAACTCCAAAAGACTGCAAAACCATTTAGAAACCAGGAAGAGTGTACTGTGGTCAGTAACACAACTTGCTTAAAAGGAATGAGGTCGACACCCATGGACACAGCCAACAGCCAAAGTTTTGAAAATAGAATAATAGCAGCTCAACAACCCATAATCTATATTAAAATTTTATGAGGAATTATAGCACATAAATGGGTGCCTGACATAACAACCATTAATTAATTTTCCCAATCATTTTTAACAGATTCAATAAATACCAGTTAATTGCACCTTTCAGATCAGGGATACAACAAGAATACCAATCCACAGAAAAAAGTATTAACAAGTATTTTCATATGCCGGCAAAGCTCCTATAACTAGCAAGTATTCTGAATCTGCATAAATTAAAAAGTCAATAAGATCATGTATTTACCATCTCCGAGTAGCTTAGATCATAAAGATCCTCATCATGGGCCCAGTCATCCATGCTAAACTCGGGAAGTGGACGGCAACCACTTGCATAAAGCCATAGACCCTTCTCAATTTTCCGACAGTTGGGGCATTGCATTGCTCCTTTTATATTAAATGCAGAGCCAATGCAATCTGAAAGTAATCATGACAAGGGCATGATATAACATAAGGAAGGACCACATGAGCTAAGATATCTTAATAGCACTTATTCATTTGGATATGGGAAATTGAAAACAAAAACGTTTGGCATATGCAAAAACAAATCAGCCTGATAAATTTTATAAAAGGTGATTCTACAAACCCAGAAAATATTACCCAGAATCTACAATACAGGACTCAGATTCATTCTACACATGGACCCCCACAAAACACTCACTCAATCTACACCACAAGTCCATTCTGGGCACAATCTGGCCTCCTAATTCTGGGTTCACAGACTATTTCTTTTATAAAACACATTAATCCTTAAACCATTATGGTATCTTATCAGGCTGCAACATTCATGGGTCCATGTGCCTAAACAAAAGGACGCTTCGGAGAAGAGTGGTGTTTTCAGTGCATTCATTCATTACCCATAAATGGGTACAATTTCAATATGACAAAAACCAAGGGTGCTTACAGAAATATTTTTAAGGGTTGATTGATACTTTAGATATCGACCATTATGTTACCTTATCAGGCTGCAATATTCCAATCAAGATGTTATCAATATTGCTAAAATTTACAAGAGTAAGTACAACCATCAATGATGAATGTTCATGGGATATACATACTCTATTTAAGTAAAATAGTTAGTACTTCAATTGCTATTGGCTTCAGGAATCAAGTAACTTTTCACAACATATGAATTAGTAGTCTGACATAGTAAAAGATGGAACAAAATAAGAAGAAGAAATAATACACGGCTATAAAGAAAGACCCAAAAACTAAGGTTCACTCCCATAAACACATGTATTTATATTAAAATGGTCTGAAGTATATAAATTACCCCTAAACACATAAATGTAACAAAATTTTAGTAAAAATATAAGACCTCATATGCATCTTTTCAATTACTTTTATAGTCTTTTTAGCCGAACTAAAAATTATGTCATCAAATAGGTCCTACTATCATTTTGATTCAAATGTGTGCTTCTTGGATCATTTTTTTCAAAGCAAAAGCATAAATATCACGGTCTTAACTCACTAAAAATGTCTTCAATTTGTAAATGAGTTTTATCCCATTGGTTAAAAATAAATCCCTTACATTCTTTGACATGCTAGTTGGCCCTTTAATTTAGTGGTTAATAAATGGAATTAGTAGTCATTGTCATAAACATATCATGTACTCATGAACTAAAATTCAAATAATATTTTACAAGATCCTTCTAAATTGCACGAAGTACATTTGTCAGAATCAGCACTGCAGCAATGGTACTTGATATACAATTGACATGTCTACAAGCTACATAAAGATAGAGTAAACCTAGATTAATAAGAGCAAAATAAGAGTGAACATGTCCACAATATATATATATATTGACATTATAATACTGTTAAGGAAAGGCATCAAGAGGGGATGCGTCCCATAAAAAATACACACGCACACACAAAAAACACCCTTTACATCTCTATATTCAAATAACTTTACAAAATCTAAAAAGTCGTCAATAGATTGGTTCATTACTCCCTAAATTCAACAATATAGCCAAAAATTTTACTCAACTTAAAATTAAAAACTCCTTCAAAATACCTCTCTTAATTTCATTCCAAATGATAGACTAATGCAAAGCATGAAAAGAAAAAAGAGCAAATATGAAACTTTACATGGAGAACAATTTGGATTATTTGTTGACATGTTTAGGGTCAATCTGAGTCAAATTTTTATGTAGTTAGAAATGCTGCTGGACATAATATGTTTTATTAGGTTTTAGGTGTCAATGGCAGTTCAGAAATTATACAAATTACTAGACATTGTCTTATGGGTAAGTTATGTTATTGGATCACTATATGCTATTTTATTTACGCCTACAATATTCTAGTTAGTAAAAGTTCCTTAATTTCCTATTTTGGAGTCACAATCATAGTAGAATTGGGAGAACCAACAGAGAATAAATACATACCCAAAACTGCTAGTCAGTGATAGTGTCATTAAAGGGCACACAAATTGCCAGTAGGTTATGAAAGATGAAACAGAAATGAGATAAACAATGTCAACCTAAACTTGATAAAGTGATCAAGAACATCAGTGATGCCCACTATGAACGATCAGAAAATCAAATTTGACACTTACATAAGCCTAAATAAACCTAAAACATGTCACACTAAAATCTTCACTCAATTCATGGGGATGTCAATCTACTCCTTATCAATTGTTACCTAGCAAACCCTTGTCAAACTAAACTCTCAAACGGCTCATTTTGTGTAAACAAATAGTATGATCATCCTTCATGTTGCCCATTCAAGTCAACTTCATCCAAAAAAAATATTCTAATCAATCCATGGATGCCCATATACTACTTCTGATCTTCAAACCAATTTCATCTAAAACTACATAAATCTCAACCAAACACAAATTTAATCAAAACTGTCTAAAAAACCAAAATGAAACCAAATACCGCAATAATTCAACAAACATGGTTTTTAGAAATCCAATTTCAGAGATGCACATATCAGCAACTTAAATTCAGCCTTGCCACACATCACCAAATAAATAACAATATTCAATCAGATCTCGACCAATCTCACACAAACACACAATTCTAACATCGAATGACTTGAATTTTGACTTACCCAGATGAAATTGATGTCCGCATTGAAGCTTTGCCCAGGATCTATCCCCATTATCGGTCACAGCGTCAAGGCAAATCGAGCACGACACAGGCGAAGCCTTGTCCACGCAATCGCCATCGTCGAGAAGATCAGAATCTTCCAAACCCATTTCTGGAAAACCCTAACTTACATAGAGAAACACATAAAACTCATCACAATTTTATGGGTTTTTTTCAAATTTTTCTACGATGAAGCGTCGAATATTTGGGGGGGATTGGGTTTGGAATATCGGAGAAACGAGAGCATATGGTCCGAAAATCTATGGAACAGCTGTGATTGGAGCTTTGTATTGGAATCGCTGAGCAGAGAGAGAGAGAGAGAGAGAGAAGAAAGAGATCGATCGATTTACGATGATGCGTTGTGTGGAGAAACTGATGAGAGAACGTCTTTCTTTCTTTCTCTCTCTACTTTGTCGCTCCTCACCGCCTGTTTTACGGCCGTCAGATTTGGGTAGTTGATTATTGTAATGACCTTTCAGTAACTGCTGTCCAAACGAAGATAAATATTTGATGGACGGTTTGGATTAACTGCGCCTTCTGGATATTTGGTTGAAATCTTAATGAATCAATGTCACCTCACGAGGAGGGATTGGGTGCGGGGATGTACACTGGTTTCAATTGAGGACTCACTTTTTACTGCCCATCAAAAAAGTGTGGGCCAGTTTTTAGCTTAAGGGGTGGTTTGGCATTCCTTAAATAATTCATCTTTTTATTTTTTTTTATCACATTATTTATCTATTTTTTTGCACATCTTTTCGTAAAAAGAAAAAAAGTGAATTTATTTAGTTCATCCCAAACAATCCCTAAGACTGTTTTTAACGAGAAAAATGTCATGCACCTTAAATAATATATTAAATTTTTTATCAAACTTTTTATATGAGTGTAGGATTTATACAAACTCACAAATATGTGAGTCTCACATTTATGTGAGAGGTTTAATAAAAAATTTAATAAATTATTTAGAATCTCTAATATCACTTAATAATAGAAAGAGAGCTGATTGAGAGCCCGAATCCGGGTGCCCCTAATGCCCCGAAACCACGAAACGATGTCATTTCGTGGTTTTAATTTTTTTTTTTTTTTCAGCAGAACCAGGAAGACGATGACGAAGAAGGAAGGGGACGGGGAGGGTGAGGGGGACTGGAGAGGGCCTAAAAAATGGGCTGGAGGCGGAGATCGGCGATGGCAGAGGCGGCGATCGGCGATGGCAAAAGCGGCGATCGGCAATCGAATCGGCAACGGCTCCCTCTCCCTCTCCCTCTCCCTCTCCCTCTCCCTCTCCCTCTTCCTCTACTCGCTGAGTCGAAAATGGCGTCAAAAAAAAAAAAAAAAAAAAAAAAAAGAGCCTAATGCCCAAAACAACGTCGTTTTGGGCATTAGGGGCATTCGGGGCCAGAAGTTTCGGGCACCAAATCATTTTTCTAATAGAAAATGAAATATTTTCTCATTGTACAATCTAAGGCCAAGTTTGGCATACTTCAAATAATCCATCTTTTATCTTTTTATTTTTTTTCATCACATTATCTTTCTACTTTTCTGCACATCTTTTCAATTTAGGTCATTCCAAATAACCCCTAACTTTTTATCAACTTACATACGTGATTTTATAAAAATATATAAATTAAATAAAAATTTGTGTAATCATTTAAGTTTTTTTGAATTTATATAAATTTACGTATTTTTGTAAAATTACTTATATAAATTTTAAAAAATTATATAATTGTGTATAATGTTGCATACAATATGGATTACGCATCGAAATATTTTTCAAGTTAAAATAGATATAAATAAATAAATAAAGTAAAAAAATTACTACAAATGAGTACTTATTCTATCTTTTTTTTTCTGAATTTTTTTGTAAAAGGTCAACAAATCAACTAAAATAATTGATTTTTAAAAAAAAATCAATTTGTTTGATTTCGTTTTTCTAAAAACAGTTTTCAGAAAATTTTACTTTCTTATTTTTCGTATTTTTTTGTTTTTAGTGAATTTTTTAAATATTTTAAGCAATTTTTTTTATTTTTAGACACAGTTAACATAAGTACATATAAAAAGTATAATTTTTGTGAAAAATATTTTAAAAATTCAATAAATACCAAAAATACAAAAAAAAAAAATTAGCATATTTTTCGTATTTTTATATATTTGTTAATTTTTTAAAATATTTTTTCACAAATTTTTTATTTTTTAGATATATCTAAGTAAGGTGCATCTAAAAAAAATAAAAATAAAAAATGCTTCAAATTTTAAAAACATTCACTCAAAACAAAAACAAAAAAACATGAAAAACAAAAAAATTCAGTTTTCAAAAAATTTAGTCCAAAAAACTCAAACCAAATACACTAGTGTTTTTTTTTTTTCAAGATTGGAATTAATTTAATTTAGTTACTAAGATAAATATCTTGTGTAAATTAAATGTTTCAAGTATGATAGGTTTAGATTGGGATTAATTTAGTTTAAAAGATATACATAGAAAATTCTATTTTCACACATCTACTTACTTCTGTGCATACACTTAATGAAATTTTATTTTAATGAAAATTGTGTCCTAAAACAAAATTACTATAATGGATATCAAAACACACCTACAATATTATACCAAAATTTTCTCCGTATACATATTTTTAAAATAAAAAAATCTCAATGCAGTGTGAACGGAAGAACAAAGAGATGAAGTTAACGCTGAAGATCAGATAGCAAGGCGACTGTAACACCCGCATTCTTTAATCCATTGGAGAGTGTATTTAATTCCCTTATTTTCATTTTTGGGAGTCTTTGGAGTTGTTGAATGTTGGTTTTGGAGGAGTCTGATCCGATTTCAACTCGTTGAGTTTGTTTGTTTGCGCTGGTTCTTGTCAAAAAGTTGTTTGGAAACTTAGAAATTCTATTCTGGGGTCGACACCAGCCTTCCTAAGGGTCGACCCTTATCTATTGGTGAAGTTTCTGGAAGTGTTGCTGGAATATAGGGTTTACACCAGCCTTGGTGGTGTCGACACCTACCTTTTTTTGCTGTCCACAAGGGTCAACACTAGTCTGGAAAGGGTCGACCCTTGTATATTGTAAAATCTGTGTGTTGGTTGCTGGAAAATAGGGTTGACCCTTCCTGTCTAAGGGTCGACACCTTGCATGTTGCATAGATTGCTTTTCTTCCTGGAGGGTCGACACCTCTGCCCGAAGAGTCGACCCTTGTATGTAATTTTCAGCTTTTTAGGCTGGTTTAGGCCCTACTTTTGAGGGTTTTGGGCCTATTATTTTATTGACCTTAGGGCTACTTCTCTACTACTATAAATAAGCTCCAACCGTATTTCATTTCACTTTTTCTTCTCTTTCCTCTCTCTCAAACCGTGAGTTCTCTTTTCTCTCTCTAAAACTCAAACGTTTTCACTTGAATCTCTAAATTTACTCACATGGAGTGATCTTTTCACCATGATCCTTTGAGAAAGAGTATAGATCTCGTCGAGGGCTTCTTTTTGGTTCGTGGTTTCGTCACCATTGATTTTTGGGTCGTCATCTCTTGGCTTCAAGAGTTTAAGTTTCTAGTTCTCTTTCAATACTCTCGTTTATGGATAGAATTGTGGTATTTTCTTTATGTAAACACAAAAGTTTATATTTTTATACATATTGTGATAAATCATGAGATAGGGGGTTAGGGTTTGAAGAGTTGGGGTTTACTTGATGGGTTATAGTTTGGGCCATGAGTTTGGGTGTAAAAGTAATAGAAGGGTTGGAATAAAATGTGTTTTTGTGAAAAGATTTAACTTCTCTTAAAAACCCTAGTTTGGCTCATGAAGATGGTTAATGGTTTTGCTTCAATTGATAGTAAAATCATGAAATTGAGGTGTTAAATTACACATGTACAATTTTAATTGAAATTTTAAACAGTTTGCAAATTTATGTAAAAGTTGTGATTGAACCCTCTATGTTGATGTATTAAATTATGTTATAATATGAAACCAAACTTGGGGAAAAAGAAATTACTAATGGTATGGATGATATAAGCTTTGTGTTGAAATGGTTGTGTTGAATTTTGTTGTGTGTTACGTGAATTGTATTGGGTTATGTTGTGTTGAGTTGAGTTGGGTTATGTTGTGTTGTGTTGAGTTAGGTTGTGTTGAGTCTGGTTGAGTTGTGTAGTGTGGAGTTGAGTTGTGTTGGGTTAAGTTGTGTTGGGTTGTGTTGTGGTTGGTACCTGCGCAGGGAGTTGAAAAATGATTTTTCGGTGCCCACAACCGTCCGTGTCATAGCCGGTAAATGTGGGGGATAGTTTTAAAAATTGAAAAATGGTTTTTCGGTGCCCACAACTGTCAGTATAATACCCAGTAAATATGGGAGTGGTTTGAATTCAAGGTGCCCAATTGCCCTGTCTAGGCTTATCGCTGGACGAATGTGGGAAAAGTGTTTTTGGGTGTCCACACAGTCCTGCCATATTGTAGTCGGCGAAAATGGAAAAATGATTTTTGGGTGTCCACACAATCCTGCCGTATTGTAGCCGGCAAAAATAAAAAAACGGATGGTTTTCGAAAATGTTTTGGGTGCCCACGTCCTATCGTATAATAGCCAACAAATGTGAGGGATGGTTTTAAGAAGTTGAAAATGGTTTTCGAAAAAAGATATTGTTTTTAAGAAAATGATTTTTGGGCGTTCACTTCCCGCCGTGTAGCCGGCAAAAGGTGGAATGTGCTATGAATTGGGTACCCGTTATCCCGCCGTATCAAGCCGACAAAAGGTGAAATGTGTTGTGAAGTGTGTTGAGGTCAGTGACGATATATGTGACTTGTGATGAATTTGTGAAATTACCATTTGATGTATAAATTGGTATGGAATGAAAATGTATATAGAAATTATTTGAAAAGAATGGATAATGAAATGGTAATTGGATAAGGGATTGGTGATAAAAAAAACTCATCGGGTTGTTTGTATCTATAAGGAAAAATTAAAAATTTTGTTTTATGATTAATTGAGAAATTGAATTAAAATGATCTATTATCTTTGGGATATGTTGAATTATGATTGACAACGCACACGTGGATATGATATAGTTGTGATATGTTGAATTATAGTTGATAATGCAAGTGTGGATGTAATGTAATTGTTAGATAAGTAGGAGTTGAGTATAGGATAACAATTATTAACTATAAAAGAGATTTGGATTTTTGTATTGAGGAGTTACAGCAAATATGAATAGATTAGTGGGAATAGCACGTATGTGGGATGTTTTGAAGTATTAAGGGAACTTGAACTTGAGGTTATGACGTTATAATAAATGTAACTAGAAAATGGGAGAATGAGAATAAAAAGAGGAATATTTTGGAATGTGTTAATAAATATAAAATGATGTGGTTCCTTAAACATGTTTGTTTTCAAAAAGGATTTTTGGTTTTCTGATAAAAAGGATAGTTTTTTATGGTTAAAGGTTTTCCTTAAATGTTCAAATAAATTTTGAGAAAAAGGTACTCTACACATGATATTTTGAAATTACAAAACGTCACCTACTATATGGTATCACCCTGCATGCATGATCATTTCTATCTATAGGATGGTTATTGTTTTAGAACTATGAGATTCCCACTAGGCAATTGTGCTCACCCCTTGTTGTTTCATTTTTTTTACAAGAAGAGATTTTGGATTGATTGGTTGAAAGATTAAGAAATTCATGTATCTCTTATATGTAATCTCATTGTGCTGTGATGTTTGTAATCATTTATTTGTAATCCCGTAGCAGGAGCTTGGCATGTATTATCATTATTGTTGTACTTATCATGAGAGAGAACATATACTATTATGTTTCTATTACTCAAGGGTAATAGATATTTTTAATTAAAAAAAAATGGACCCAAATTTCAAGCTCTTGATAATGTTTTTGAGTAATTAAATTTTGGGGCCTGACAGCGACGGTAGTAATGAAGCGACGATCACGCTTTTCTCTCTCTTTCTCTCTAAACTAAACAAAGGAAGCTAAAGGAAAAGACAAAGAGCGATGTTTTACATCATGAAATGCTACATCACGATGCTCGTCTGCTGGTACAAAAATGGCGATTGTTGAAAATATTTGCACATTACACAAATATTGCCTTCTTCGTGCGAGATGGGTTGATCTTGATTTGCTTTCAAACCCAGATTTTTTTTCCCATCCCATTAAGAAGATATTGGAAATCGTAACAAAGATTTTGATTTTTTTTTTTTTCAATCTATATTAATGTAGATTCAATTGCATGTTCAAATGAAGATAAAAGAGTGGGCTGTAATTGTTATATATACATTGTGAGAAGAAGATTCAATCAAAGTATTCAAACTTTTCAATTCCTGAAAACAATTCTATTCCCTCCTTCTTTTTCCTTTGTTGTTGCTCTTGAGAAAATAAAAGATAAAGAAAAAAAAATTAAAACAACGTCGTTTTGGCATTATGGCAGGGAGGAAACTATGGTAGAGGAGACTCAGGTTTAGGTGGTATGTGTACAAAGGATATGAATTAAATTAATAAGTATGTATACTGAAAAATAATATATAATGAGATAAATATGTGTAGAGAAATAGAATTTTTCAATGTACATGTAAAGAAATAATAGCTGAATTACTTTTAATAAAATAATTCAAAGAAGAAAACACCCAAATGATGATACATAAATGGGGAACTATTGCGTTGAAAGGATGTAAATACTCATTATCAATATCATACTCTTGTTCCATTTTCTTGATTATGCACATTTCATTACATTTGTCACCCTTCATAAAGAGTGGGTTACATGGCCTACTCAACCCAACTCGATACATTTAATCATAGTTTGAGAAGATGAGTTGGGATAGATTAGGGTTAAAATAGTTATAAAAAAAATAGATTTTTTAATTACAAGCTAAAAAATGTCACATTCAAATCATAATTATTTTATTTTTTCTCTTACAAAAGTCAAAAAGTCTATTCCAAACAAGACTTTTTAGCCCTAGACTAAAATAACTAAAAAGTCAAAAAGTCACCCTACATCCCAAACCAACCCTTAAGATTAAAAATATATATAAAAAAAAAAAAAAAAAACTTTAATCCATAAGATGAGACTGATTTGAGGTTTTTAGCCCATCTTTTTTAACAAGGATAAAAAGTTTTTGCCTATATTGACCTAGCCCCATTCATTTATAAAATATTAATATTCATTTTATATTAGTTGGTGTGGAAGGTAAGAATTTTCTTCACAGGAAAAATGAGATGAAGTGCTCCTTCCTTTACTTTGTAAAGAAAAACCAATTCGTTAGTGATCACTCTCGACCATGAATGGTCAGGAGAATCCTCCGACGATCAAGTCAGAATGCTGATCGGCCATACAGTATATGTTTTTGAAAGGAGTCTTAATTATCTCTGGTCTGCGTTCTTGCTTTTTATATTCGTCCTTTTATAGTGTTACTGTCTTGAGTCTCAACTGTTGGATTAACATATGATCTAAGGGCTTTACTTGTTCTTGAACTTTGGTCGGGCAAGTGGCTAGGTTGTCTCTATCCTTTACCGTTCGATCATCTTGATGTGGGCAACTTAGATTATGTCAGATGTTAATGGCCAACTTGCTAAATGCTTTGTCCGTTCAATTAATATAATTGGACGGTTGTGTTGTTTGGGTAGGCTAAGGCTACATCCTTATCTCTGACAATTGTTATCTTCACCGTTGATTAAGGATGGATCTAAGGGTTTCTTTACATTCTATAGATTTCTTTTTAGAAGAAGATCTTACTTATGCTTTGGTCACATGATATTGTCCCTTTATCTGATAGACCTTTTGGTTATCTAGGCTTTTCCTTTGGGCCAACTTGCTTGGCTGAGCTTGGATTTGGACCAATATTTTATCCCTCTACAATTAGTTACACAATAATTTAGATAATAAAATATTTTAAAAAGTACTTTTTTAAGGGCCTAAATTAAAATGTTTATTTAAATACCATATTTATTTTACAATTTAAAATAGTCTAAATAATATCCCTTTAAGACAATAATAATAGTAACTTATATTTATTAGGTTAAGTGGACTGGCTTAAGATTTATAAATTCTTTTAAAGTAGGATTTAAGATCATTAGATTATATTTGATGACGAATCAAGTCAATCTTAAGATGACACGTATATATTCTTACTAAGTCGGGCCCAAACCCGAATTGACCCAGTATTTATCCACTCTTACAAGTTACCTTCTATTGGTTGTATAATTTGTAAAAGCAAATCATAATTCAACACGTGGCACGAAGAGGGCAATTTGGGGAGTTAATACAAGTTATCAACCAAAGCCAGACATGTGGCAGTTCGTATTGGTAATAATGGATCTGCGTAACATTGGAACAATCGAGAGATACAAGATGATGCGGCCTAACGGTTACTCATAAAGTTTAAATTCAAAATCAGAAGGGAAGCTTAACCGTAAGAGTGGCGTAGTGGGACTGACTGTGAGAGAGCATGTTCAGCAATCATGGGAGAGCATTTTCGACAATTGGAAGCCCACTTCGACGGTTACCACTGAGAAGTATAAATAACAAGGAATGCTCCAAAATGAACCCCGTACTCAGATCAAAAAACCGGTTTATTTACTTTATTTACTTTATTTTTCCTTCCAGTTTTACAGTTTTTTACATTTCTGCACTTCAATTCATGTACTGCACTTCATTTCCTAGGAGTAGTTTCAAATAGTTTGTTACTGTGAACCTGTATGAGGCTAGGTCAGATCATTGTAAGTTTTCATTACTTAATGAAATTCAGATTCTGAAATTGTTCTTCACTTATTGTTATTTACTAATTTCTCTTAAGCAAGCCAACAGTAAAAGTCCTCTTCATTTAGGCTGAAAGAACTAAAACACAATCGCTTGATAATTTGTTGGCAATTATAAATTCTGTAAGGACTAATTGATCCTTACTGGTACGCTTAAATTTACATTTTTAACCTTCGAAAGCCAAAAAAGCCAACATATATTTTTGGCACGCCTATTGGAACCCTAAAACGGCTAGACGTAGGAGACAAGGAGAAAGTGAATGCCTAGAAGAAGGTGTGGAGGGAGAGGTAGAAGTACCTGATCTAGAGGATAATGTGATAACACATCTTGTGGAAGCACCTATCTCATCAGAACCTATGGTCGAACAGACCAGCACCTCGGAGAATGCACCACATGTTCAAAATATTGGACGAGGCCATGGAATTGGACCATTAATTCATTGTTTCATCTACCCAGCTAATAAATCTGTGGGGAGGCTTGGTAGATGCCATGAGACAGCAATTAATGTATACAATAGAAAGATGGGCAACATCCTTCATGAATTGAATGAATTCTCATCAACCAACTATCATAAGGCATATGGGGGAAAATTCAAATATTCTTTAGCAAAGATTGGCTAAAGATAAGCAGCCTATGCAAATTAATGGACATACTAATGGTCAGAATAGTAATCAAAATTATGAAAGAACATCACCTATACCTCAGTCATGGTATAAGCCTCATTCAAGGCCTTTGGTAAATCAAAATGTCTCATTATCTAACAGCGAAGCCATACAAATTGGTGGATCTAGGCCAACACAAGAAAATGGCATGAGAATGTTTCCAAATCCCATGTTCGAAACCATGCCTGGCACAAGGAGTTTCACTGACCCTCTGTTCAAATTCACACCCGGGGGGTTGGAAAGGTTTCCTGCGGCTAGAAGACAAACAACACATGTTCCTCCTATTGTAGCACCTTTCGCAAGTCCTTTCATAGGACAGGCTCAGAGAGGTCAACCATACTCTCAACAGCAGCCAATACCACAGGGACAGCCAGCCCCAAATATACCTCTCTATGGACCAAGAAGACCTCAAGCACATGAGATTCCACCAAACCCTGTGTTTGTTCCTCCAGTAGTAGTCCAACAAGCACAAAATATGGTTCCTAAGGACCAAATTGCTGATATTGTCAAAGAAATCTATGGACCTATGGCTCGAGGGGTTCAGATTCCTATGTATAGGAAGCCATACCCAGAATGGATGGATAGGCTGCGTAAATATCCAAGGGGGTTTAGAATACCAGACTTTGCTCTCTTTTATGGAAATGGAAATCAGTTAACAGTAGAACAACCAGGTTCGCAGGCCAATGTGGTGAATTTACCAATAATGATTATATGAAGGTAAGACTCTTTCCAAATTCTTTAACTGAGGCAGCCTTTGTGTAGTATATTAACCTTACACCTGGTTCTATCCAAACTTGGCAGCAAATAGAAGAGGCATTTCATGCCCAATTCTTCCAAACAGAGCTTGAAGTTTCCATGGCAGATTTGGCCAGGTTAAGCCAAAGGCCTAATGAGAAGGTTGCTTAATTTATTGCCAAATTCAAAAGGGCACGAAAAAAGTGTAGGGTCATTCTACCAGAGCCTAAATTTGTGAGATTGGCTCAAAATAGTTTAGAGTTTAGGCTTTGAAAGAAGTTCGATTTAACTGAGTTTCAAGACTTAGTGGAGTTAACCTATAAGATGTCTAGATATGAATCTTTACTTGAGGAAAAGTATGATCGAAGTAATGCATCATATAAGACTTGTTATAGGGATCATAATTATGAAATTGATATAGCAGAAATCATAGGGAAAGAACCTATGACCTATGAGGCGTTAATTCAGAAAAACACCACAATAGATCAGCACTTTAAAAAGAAAGACCTTCATAGAAAGTATTGTTTTGATTTAACAAAAGCAAATGACATTTTTAATCATTTACTTGCAACAAATTTCGTAGAGTTACCAAAGAGAGTTAAGATCCCTACCCCAGAAGAACTTAAAGGGAAAATGTACTATAAATGACACAATTCTTAGTCTCATTCAACTAAAAACTGTATTGTTTTTTGGGACAAGATCAAAGAACAGATTCAAAAGGAAAATTTAAAGTTCCCAGCCAAAGTAGAGAAAGCTATGGGGATTGACACTAACCCATTCCTAGAGATTGGGGAAGTTACAGCCAATATTGGCGTGCTAGATTTTCAAAACCTATCCTTGAAGGAATTGGAGGAGGTTAATGTGCAGATGCATGTTGCCAGCCAGACTACTCTAAAAAAGGATACCAGAAGTTCACCAGCAAATGGACAGAGGTTTGCAAACCAAAACGATGACACTAGTGAGGAGGCACTAGATGATGACTCTCTTAAGGTAATTGTCATAGAAAGGATGTATCTCAGATGCAACTTAAGTTACAAATGGTTGAAATGGCTCCCAATTAATGGGAAACAATATTACAAGGATGTACAGAGACGCCCTAAGTCAACCAGTACCTACAACAAGAGGCCATACCCAACTGGTCCTAGATAACAGTCATTCTTGGCTGGACCACCAACCACTAGAATACATTCCAAGGGTAAAAGACCTCTGCATGAGTTCAGACCACCCAATTACTATAGGATGGAAGGCAATTATCCTAAGAGAAGGCCTAAATTAGACTCAAGTCAAGGAATCAGAGCTAGTAATTGACCTCCAAAGTCAACTTCGAACAAGATGCAAGGCAATTACCCTGAAAGAATACCTGAATTAGGCTCAAGACAGGATGCCAGAGCCAGTGAATGGCCTCAAAAGTTAGCTTTAAAGGTGGTTTCAAAGACTGGGAAAGCAAGTTCAACAATTGAACTAGTGAGTTCATAGGTACCTGGGGTGCAAGACTGGTTTGTCATGCAAAACAACCCTAAGGAAATACCTGCACAAAGAAGTGTCTTTGGAGACCAGGGTAGAATGATTAAACCTCCCTTGGTGGCTCCAAATAATTGGGTATTACTCAAGCACCCAAAAATAAAGGAACCAGATATGGTTCTAGTAATCTCTAGGTCTCAAAGGAGAAAGATCTAGCGAAGGTACACCTTATACCAAAAGGATCTGAAGGAAAGTGGAGAGATTTCTTCATTGGCCCAGTCAAAAGGCCAGACAAATGAGAAAGAAAGTCCAAAATTGGCTCCTCAAAATGAAAGAAGTGTTAGTAGAGAGTAGTTGGCTAAGGTTCACACTGAACTAAAAGCCAATGAAAGATCCAGCTTAGCAGGTCTTGAAAAGGCCTTGATGGAAAGCGACAACGAGACAGAAAGAAAAGTTGAACTAGGTCAAAGGAAAGAAATAGTTGAATATGAGATATTTAAAGCCTTCATGGCTGAACAGACCTTTTTAGTCGAAAAACCAACAAGAGCAGACCACAAACAAGTTGATTCGAAAGAAGTCACCAGTATTGAGGTACCAGAGTGCAACCTAGAGGATGCTTCCGAAATAACTGAACAAGTTAGTTTGGAAAAGAAACAAGTGCAGCCAGTAGTTTAGTTTGGCTCGTTTCCTCCAGTGTCAGTAAACATGGTATATATATTGTCATTGGAGTTCCAGGCTGAAAATGGAGATGAAGAAGGTCAAGAAGATGACCCTATTCTAGTTTCTAGTGAAGATTCACAGGTTAGCATGATTCAAGATGAGTCTGAAGTAGCCACACCAATGGAAACTGAAGATGAAAGTGAGGAGGTGAGTATTAATCTCTCGTATCCCTTCAAGTATCTTATAACATCTATGACGCAGCACGTTAAGCCCTTGTATATCAAGCTTATTTCGATGGGATACAATTAAATAGGGTGTTAGTGGATAATGGGGCAACAGGGAACCTGCTTCCGAAGTCTTCTTTGAAGAAATTGGGGAAAAGAAACCCCAGATTAATCCCAACCAGCAAAACCATTGGTAGCTTCACTGGGGATAAGCAGATGGCTCAGGGCATCCTGCTCATCAACTTAAGTGTAGGAACCAGAGATTGCATGACGGCATTCTTTGTTATAGATAGTAATGCCAAGTATAATGCTTTACGAGGCAGGGATTGGATCAACACCAACAAATATGTACCTTTCTCTCTACATTAGAAAATAATGATGGCCCTATAAAATGAAGAGACAGAGAATATCAACGCAAACCCTCAACCTTTTATCACTTGTGCTGACTTTGCAGAAGCCAAGTTATATACTGAAGGAGTGACACCACTCAGTATATTGAGGAAACCTGATGGAATAGTTGAAGTGACAATTGATGAGGAAGTAGCACACCTAAAGCACTTAGTGCAAGAAAGTGCTGATGAAGAGTTCGTCACCAAAGATGACAATGATGCCTGGTTGTAGGCAAGAAGATGAGACCCGAGAAGCCAGACCCTTAGCTTTAGTCAAGTTTTCAGCATTGGACATAAAATCAATAGTCTAGAAGGTTCAGGAACAAGAGAGAGAAGCTATGGTAATTAGCTGTAAGCAGAAGTAACAACAAGTCAGGCCTTTGACCTTTGATAAGTACTGCGCATTGGACATCGAAATAAAAGTCTAGGAAATACAAGAAGGAGAAGCCTTATGGACAGATTTTGTCTATGAGGAAAAAGGCAAAGATGTTGAACCAGAGAAAATGGATGCAAAACAAAGCAAAGAAGTTGCTTTGAAGGCAGAAGAAGTCGAAAAAGAAGCATTAGTAAGTGTTCAAGTACAAGACCCTTTGGAAGAAGTCAATTTAGGGGAAGGTTCTGCACAACAACCCACTTATATCAGTGCTTGGTTAAGTTCTTTTGACAAAAACCAGTTGTTGGTAGTCCTAAAGGAATATAAGAATTGTTTTGCATGGTCTTATAATGAACTGCCAGGATTAGATAGGTCATTAGTGGAACATAGGCTCCTTATGAAGCCTAACTTCAGACCACACAAACAGAAACCAAGACGGATAAGCCCTGAAGTGGTTTAGAAAGTAAATAAAGAAATTCTCAAACTCCTTAAAGTAGGCTTCATTAGAACAACCAGGTATGTTGAATGGTTATCTAACATTGTGTCTGTGGTTGAAAAGAATGGTAAGATGAGAGTATGCATCGACTTTAGAAATCTAAATTTGGCAACTCCAAAATGTGAATACCCCATGCCTATAGTGGACCTATTAGTGGACAATTCAGCAGGGCACATAATTTTGTCTATGATGGATGGGCATTCTGGTTATAACCAGATCTGCATTGCAGAGGAGGATGTCCACAAGACAGCATTCATGTGTCCTGGAAATATTGGCACCTTCGAGTGGGTAAAAATGCCATTTGATCTAAAGAATGCTAGGGCAATATATCAGAGAGCAATGAATACTATCTTTCATGATCTTATTGGAGGATACCTAGAGTGTTACATTGATGATATTGTTGTAAAATCCCAGTCTATGGAGGAACACTTGGTTCATTTGGTAGCAGCTTTCGAAAGAATGTGAAAGTTCAAGTTAAAGCTTAATTCTCTCAAATGTGCTTTTCGTGTATCAGCTGGAAACTTCTTGGGCCATGTGGTGCACAAAAAGGGAAATACAGACTGATTAAAATAAAGCCAAAACTATCATTGAGGCCAAACCTCCATCAAATAAGAAAGAAGTACAAAAGTTCCTTAATCAGGTTAATTTTCTTCCAATATTTATTTCTAACACTGCAGGGAAAACTAAAGTATTTTCTTCTTTGTTAAATTTAAAAGATGAAGAGGAGTTTGTGTAGATAGCAGAGCATGAAGCTGTTTTCGAAGGAATTAAAGACTACATAGCCAAGCCTCTAGTGTTGATGCCGCCAAGGAGCAATAAGCCATTAAAGTTATACATTGTTGCAGCAGAAGATTTATTGGGAGTTTTCCTAACCCAAGACAATGAAGAAGGCAACAAGCAAGCAGTTTATTATTTTAGTAAGTTTTTAAATTCTTATGAATATAAATACTCAGCTGTAGAAAAATTGTGCCTTGCATTGTACTTTGCAGCAATGAAATTAAGATATTATTTTTTGCATACTGTTGTCTTGGTAATTGCAACCACGGACTTGGTTAAGTATATGTTATCTAAACCTATGTTGATGGGAAAAATTAACAAATGGATATTAGTTTTATCAGAATTTCATCTAGAATATTGTAACAACCCGGATCCGTAAATAACTACTAATTCGTAATTAAGAATGCTAATTAAGTGTTTAGAATAGAATTATGTGTTATTATTAATTGTGACATGTGCTTTGTGGTAATTTGTGCATATCTATCTGATTTGAAAACTATTTGTCATGATTTCTACTTTGAATCTGAAATTGTTAGCCTAAATGCTTTCAGAAACCGAATTTGAGTTCATGGATTGACTAACTAGAATATTTGCAACCATATGAGAAGTTTTGTTAAAAATTGATTTAGTTCAATAAAATCGCATGTGATTAAATTGAGCCTTAATTAGAACTATTTTTTATTAATTAAATTTTGTGCTAACCTTTACTAGTTAAGGTTACTTGTGTTTGATTTAAATGATGCATGATTAGTACCTAATCTAATCCTATTAATGATCCAAGATGTGATTAAGTGCATGATGTGCTAAGGCATTTTGTAATGTTGGGTGTGGAGGATTAAAATCCTTTAGTGGGTGTGTGCTAAGAAATCAGTGTGGGTGTATTGAAAAATCTGAGTTAGGCATTTGGTGATATTGAATGTAGGGGATTACAACTCTTGTGGGTGTGTTGGAATAATGCATGTGTGTGCATGTGTTGTATTTAAAATGTCAGAGTGTGTGTTGTGTAGTGTCTGATGAGATATGAGGGAATATAGGCAACATTCCTTGGCTCATTCTACTTCATTGAGTTGAGAGTTCATGTTAGAGATGGAGAGAGAGTTTGGCCTTAGAGAGAGAGAGAGAGCTCAAAAGTTTGAAGAAGAAGAAGAAAAATAGGAAGATTTATCTCACATTTTTGAAATTAAGCTTTGGGTAAGAATTCTATGACTAATTTCTATTGTTAATCCTCCATGCATCATGATTTCAACATATCTTTGAACTAATTTCATGAAATTAATGAGAGAAATAGGTCTTTGAGCTTGTAGATGACTTGCATGTGCATTCTTGGAGATTAACCTTTGGTGCCATCATTTTGAGTTTGAGTTTTGAAGCCATTGCAAGCATGTGAGTTCATGTCTTGCATAATGTTTTGGAAATTCATGAGTTCATAACAACGATTTGTATGTTTTGAAGAAATCATGAAAATAGTTTGAAAATCTTACATTCAAGAGCTTTGAGTTCAATTTTGGTAAATTCATGATATTTCAAAGCAAATGGTTTTTAAGGGTCATGTATATATGCTTTCTAAAGTAATTTTGTGTTTTTGAATGAGCTATGCATGACCCAAGGCTTTGAATTTGTGTTTGGAGCTCAAACTTTATGTTTTAAAAACCCAAAATTTCATAGCTGGCTCAAGTGATGAAGTAGTGGCTCGAGCCAACATTACGAGCTCCCAGTATCTTGAACTCTACAAAAGCTGGCTCGAGCGAAGGAGTGGTGGTTCGAGTGAGCTCAGTTTTTGCCTTCAGCTGCCTCTAGCCACGAAAAGCTGGCTCTAGCCACCAGCTTATTTTCAGTATATTTTCAAAAGATGTTTTAAGTACATATCTTTGCTCCCATCTCTTTTCAAGCATTCTTAGGCATGATTTATGAGCCATTAAGGATTAATAATCTAAGAAACATCATACGTAAGTGAATTAGAAAATATGTGTCGAATCCAAGTATATGGGCAATATAAACAAGTTATGTGGCATGGAATGAATAAGAAGTTAAAGCAAGAAAGCTAAGCCATGTATGGCCATATGAATGAGTAATAATGAGACATGTTTTGTGTTATGTACATTTGTGTTTATAGGTCAAGACTTGAAGATTTACCAACCATTTCTGGAAGCCCACTGTGAGTAACGTTATTGTAAAGATATGTTCATATGAATTATGTTCGAAATGAGATTTGATAAATTATGATTTTTGAAATGATATCTGTTTATGTGAACGAATGTCCTATGTTTGAAATCTATTATGGCATCCATAGATAGTCCCAAGTCATTGGGGACGACATGTTAATGCGGGTCCATGACATATATGTGATTACGCGATCTCGTTAGCCACTTCATTATGGTGATATGTGTTTAATCGGTATTCAGAAATGATTAGTCTAGTCGGAAGATGATATGTGATGTGTTCTATGGGATGTACCATTATTATGTTTAGATATGAGAATGATTATGTTACAATCTGTTTATGATTAAGAAATGTTCGGAATTCGTTTACTAACCCCTTTACCTTAATGTTATTCATTGGGTTTTAGCTCACTGTGTGTATATATATGTATAGATAAGCGTTCTGGAGATCAGACATGAAGACCTTTGTCTGGATTTGTGTTCTGTTGTCAGCCAACCATTGTGTCTCACGTGGAGGTTCCTGAAATATCACATGTTATAAGTTCCGGTTGTTTCTGTATATAAGACTTTGTTTGTTTTTGTTGGCTGTACTTAAAATGCTATAGTTAATGTGTGTAGGTATAATGTAAGAATGACTTTTGGATATGTATATAAAGTTTTAAATATTCTGTTTCATATAAATTAGCGCAGCTCATTGGACAATTATATTTATGTATTTGCTTCTACTAGCCCTTTATTTTGTTAATCTGTTTCAGAGGCCTTCGGTAATCTTAGGATTACTGGCCGATTATGATACTAAACCTATAGGGTCGGGTTTGGGTCATAACAAATATGTCCCTCAAAAAACAGTAAAAATGCAAGTTTTGGCTAACTTCTTGGCAGATCATCCATGTCAAACAGAAAGTCAGGAGATAATAGATCTTGGTATGGTCAATGTCGAGCCATGGCAGATGTGGTTTGACGAATCAAAGGCCAATGGTCTGATTGGAATTGGTGTTGTAATTAAGTCACAATAGGAGATAGAAACCACGCATGGTTTCAGGGTCGATGAAATTACTTGTTCCAATAATCAAGCTGAATATGAAGCTTTAATAATGGGACTGGAAATGATTATTGGATTACAAGCTCATGCAATTTATATATTTGGAGATTTTTAGTTGGTAGTTAACCAAGTGAAAAGAATTTTCATATGTCAAAGTGCAAGTATATTACCATATTATGTTATTGCATTACATTTGTTTTCTCAGTTTCAGATAGCAAATGTGACTTATATCCCAAGGTTCATGAATAACAAAGCCAATGATGTAACTCAGAAGGCTTCGAATTTCAAAATGAGGGATGACACTCAATTAAACATAAGTCAAGCAACATATCAAAAATTAATTCTACCTTTAGCTAAAAGGAATGTTGTGTTGGAAGTTAATCATAATGACTTACAAGATCAAGATTGGAGACATCCAATCATGCAGTACTTAACTGGCCCATCTTCGAAGGCCAGCAGAAAGATTAAATTACAGTTTATGTAATACATAGTGTATGGTAATGCTCTTTACAAAAGGGAAACAGATGGGTTGTTATTGGAACGTCTAGGGCCAAATGAGGCATTGACAGCCATGGCTAAAGTTCATAAAGGCATTTGTGGTGTTCATCAGCCTGGTGTGAAGATGAGATGGTTGCTTCGAAGGCATTCCTACTATTGATCAACCATCCTTAAAGATTGTATAGAGTATGCTAGAGGTTGCCAAGCATGATAAAACATATACCAATAATTGATTTGCATGCAGTTGTGAAGCTTTGACCATTTAGAAGTTGGGCTATGGATATGATAGCGAAAATACATTCACCCTCTTCAAAGCACCATGGTTTCATCCTAATGGCCACAAATTATTTCACTAAGTGGGTTGAAGCCAAACTGTAACAACCCGAAAATTTAAGTTGTCACTTAAATTTTATACTAGTATTATGGTTGTATGTGATAATACATTATTAAATAAATAATAATAAATACAAAATCTAATTTGGCATTGGATTATCAAATATGAGATTAATTAGGGATTATTATTTGGGACCAAATTAACAGAAATATGGAATTATAATACTAGTTGGGCCAAATTAAAGTTAAAGATAGTAAATACATAAATATAAAAGTAAGAGTAAATAAATAATAATAATAATAATAATAATAATAATAATAATAATAATGAGTGCGGTAGTAAAATAAATAATTAATTTTTTGTTGGTATACGATAGAGTGTAATTTAATTAGGAATTAATTTATTTATATAATTATATTAAAAAACTGGGTCAAAATGTAATTATCTTAAATATTTATGAAAGATAAGTATAAATCTAATCGAATCTGTGGGTGAAGATTCGCACTGACAATGTTCTTACCTCCCTATAAATAGGGAGGAGGTGATTTGTGTGGAAAGGAAAAAGAAAGAAGACAAAAAAAAAAAAAAAAAAAAAAAAAAAAAAAAAAAAAATGAGAAGGGAAAGAAAGGAAGAAAATGAAGAAAAAAATAATGGAAGCCGAGAGGGTCTTTGATAGTAGAAAGAAAGAGTGAGATATTAAAGTTAAGGTGAGTTATATTATACCTTGAGTCACTATAATATATTTTATATATGTTTTGACTTACCATAATTTTATTCAAATTACATTTTATTAGTTATATTAATACAAGTTATGCTTGGAAGTTAAGAAGATCTTTAATAGTGGAAAGAAATAGTGAGGTATTAATTTTAAGATGAATTATATTATACCTTAAATTACCATAATTTATTTTACGTATGTTTTGACTTACCATAATTTATTTTATGCAAGTTATGTATTATAAATTATATTAATATTTCAATTACGTGAATTATTTTCTGAATCCTATTTGCTAAAATAAAACCCATGGATATGTTTTTTTAACTTTTAATGATTATTTGACTATGATCTTATAAACAATTATGTTTTGTAAGTATCACTACGGGAGTCCCACGCCTTGAGGGACTTAAATAACCGTTGGTTTCTGTTTGGTCACCTTATGGCCCTCTATTGTCATGGATCTATTGACTTCTGTTCTGTGCGGAGCAAAATGCTGTGCGGAGATAAGTGCTACATTATTGTGGGAGCCACCTCTATAATCTGTACGAGCCACTTCTTGAATCTGTATCTTTGTTCTAACTATCACTCCTGTGACCTCTGTTCTGTTCTGTTCGGTACCATGGTTATGGTTATTTATTTATATAATCTCAGTTTTGCTACTTAAAAGATTATTTATTCAGACTAAGTTATTTTAAATATTTCAGTTACATAACTATCTATGATTATTTTGTGCCCATTATACTCTTGGTATAATATTTCTACTCTGCCATGTGCTTATAGTTGTTTACCAATTTTCAGGAAACAATGCAATTCAGAAATAGGTTTTGGGAAGTCTTAGATGCAGGGCTGCGAAATAGACACACACAGCACTTTTATGGATAGGGTTATATGTAAATATTGGCCTTTTTGGTCAATAAATTTTGTAATAAAAATATAAGCTCCGATGATTATTTTGATACCCTCACTTAAATATTATTTCCTCTTACGCTTATTAATTTGTTTAAGGATTAGCCAAAGGTAATCTTAATTATTGGCCATCACGATACTTAACCCTTGGGTACAAAGAGCAGGTCGTGACATAAACCATATAAAGCTGTGGATCAAACTAAAGTTATTGGATTTGTTAAAGATCTGATTCACAGGTTTGGCGTCCCACAGACCATAACTGTAGATAATAGGACTGTATTTGATGGAAAGATGGTAAAATCTTTCGCAGCAGAGTTTGGAATTAGCCTTGCTAATTCCACCCGTTATTACGCACAAGCAAATGGTCAGGCAGAATCATCCAACAAGTCCTTGGAAAAAAGAATACAGAGAGTTGTGGAAGACAATCCTAGGGATTGGCATAACTTGTTGTTGGATGTATTGTGGCCTTATAGGATTTCTCCAAGATCAAGTACAGAAGTCACTCCTTATGCCTTATGGACATGATGCAGTGTTGCCTGTGGAGATTAACATTAGGTCCTTGAGGGTGAAATGCTAGGACCGGTTAGCTTCTGAGCAGTACTATCAAAGCATGTTCTTGGAATTAGAAAATGTGGATGAAGTTAGAATTTTGGCATTAAATAGTATTCTTTTCCAAAAGAAAAAGGCAGCCAAAGACTATAATAAGAAAGTCAAGCACATTAGCTTTAATGAAGGTGATTTGGTATGAAAGACAATACTTCCAATAGGAATTAAAAGCCATAAGTTTGGCAAATGGTCACCTAATTGGGAAGGACCATATCAAATTCTTAGAGTCTTGCTTGGTGGAGCATACCATTTGAGAAATCTAAATGGATATGTGTATCCTAAGAAAATTAATTGCAGGTACTTGAAACCTTATTATCCAACTATGAGGGAAACACAAGGAGTGTAGAAAATGCTAAACAAAAGAAGCATGAAAAAACTCAAACAATAAATAAGGATTTCATTTCATAATGAGTTAAGTACATATAGCCATAGATTAGTCCAAAAATCAGTGCAATGCATCAGTTGTTTCTTTATAATTGATTCTCTACTCCTAAGGGATGGGAACAATTGAATGGTTATAGTTATGTCTTGCTTACGGTCAGCTAGCCCTTGATTGGTAATCTGCAGCCATGTAGCAGTTCGATCCAAAGTCAGGTTAACTGCTCCTAACTCCTCTTCTAATTGGGTCTTTTTCTCTAAGAGCTGGATGCGAAACTGAGAAGCAGAAGCATGTTGACCCTTTAATTCAGATACCTCAATATGTATATGGGAAATAAATTCCTTATCTTTCAATAACTTCTCTTCTGCAGCTTTAGCGATGTGGCAAATATTGACATATAAATCTATAGTAGCTACCGCCTGGGATAAGTGGCTTGAAATGGCCATATTGGATTGCTCAATGACTTTGTAGTATTAGAGGAAACCATTCTTAAGTATGAGTCTTTATAAGGCTTCGAATGGGATCCTTCAAAATAATGTCAGCAATTCCAAACATATGCCTAAATCTAATAAAGGCAAAGAAACTTTGTTGTTGATTGAAGAGCTCTCAAAAATTTCCAAGAGGGAGTCAGCAAGAGCCAATGGCTCAGCTTCACTGATGGTTGTTGGAGTGGTTGAAAGTGTATCAAAAAGGCTAGCCAGCCTCGCCTCGCCTCAAAAATGTCCATCTCTTCCCCTGATATTGAAGATGCAGAATGGTCTGGAAGAGATGGTTGCATAGGGATAGAAGAAGAGGTTAAAGTGTCCCTAGCAGTGTTTATAGTTTTGGCCACCAGTAGATCAATGGAAGAGAGACTGGAGCTGAATAGTGGTGAGAGACAAGAAATTGGTAAGCTACCAGTATCTTCTCTAGGAATATCAACTATCACTAATGAGGTGACAACTAGGGCCTTCTCAGGTGATGAAGGAGCAGCCAAGACTGTAAAAAGAATAAATTGAGCTGAGGTGAAGGTTAGATGAGGTAGATATGAAGTTAAGCCCAAGCATAAAGAAATATGGATACCTTGCCTCAAAAAAGTATGGAACGTGTAGAGCTGGGAAGTGAAAGTATTGTCTAGATAGGCTCTACCTTATAGGCACTTCGGTGTTGATCTTTTTTCTCCTTTTCAAGACTGCCTCAAATGACCTTTCAATTTCAGATAAGTAGAAGAAGCCATTGTCAAAGGAGAAGGTAGAGTAACTGTTGCTACAGGACAAAAAATAAGAAGCAATGGTAAGTTTCATTGCTAAAAACTTGAGAAAGGAAATTACTAGAGAAACCAAAAGAAATTACCAGTCTCAAAAATGGTGGTAATGGTGGAAAAACTGCGAAGAGCATAATGTTCGGCAATTTGTTGCCTCCTTGTAGTTTCCCTCTAGAGTGTGTCAGCAGTAGCAACTTCATTTCTTAATATCTGCTGCTGCCTCGTTTTCTCAAATCTCTGGAAAACCACTAATTCTTTATATTGCTCCCTCTCTATTGCCTTGGCAACTATCTAATGAGTATGGTCATCAATGAGATCAGAGGGAGAGACTATTATTTTCTTCCTTCTTTTAAGTGATGTTTCTTCAAGTACTTCCTCTTCCTTAGGATCAAGCACAAGTTTCTTTCTTTTCTGTTGTTGTTGATGCTTGTCTTTAAGAATGCTTAAGGCTTGAGCCCTTTGAGGAGAGTATACTTGTGAAGCCCCTGCATCAAAAAGAAGCTATAAGTAGACAAGCAAGGCATTATAAGGAGAAGAGAAAGGGAAAATAGAAGTGCATGCCTCTCTTCGAAGCAGCCCTAGTGACTCTAGAATAAGGAAGGGAGGCAACAAGAGCAGTCTCTATGGCAGCAGGAGTAGGAGCCTGGATAGCAGGAGTAGTAGAAGGAGTGATGAGCCCAGTCTCCTTAGGCTTGGCTTGAGAAGGCAAGTCCAATCCCACCAATAGATTTTGAGGGGGAATGGCCAAGTGCACCTCCATATTTGTTGTCTACCAGTTTTGGTACCTCTTCAACAGTACCTTGTGGGATAAAGGGAGTGAATTGAAATTCGATCAAGTCTTGGATAAATTTGGAGGTTGCTTCCTCCAGCCTAGTTCTTTGCACTCTCAGCTCTCTACTGGCAAGGTTAAGGTTAGTTTGGCTACAGAGAGGGATAAGGATCCCTTGAGTAAGCCCAAATTGCCTAGCAAATTGGGTAAGGTAGTAGGCTTCTGATATGCATTTATAAGCTCGAGAGTGTAAAGTGCCAATAAAGAGCTCCCTTGGAGTTAAAATAGAAGCCCACATGTCCTTGTGCTGAGGTTATGAACAATTTCTATTAACCAAGAAAGTCTTTAACCAGGCTGGGCCAACATTGGCTTCAAAGGGACAAAAGAAGGATTGGGAATGAGGAAAAGCTAAGAGTTGGTGAAAGAAAGTAAAGTAAAAAGCAAAAGTGGAAGGGCATCAAGGAGGCAAAGTTCATGAAGGTCCAACATCTTAGCAGGGACAACTCAGTCATACCATTCTTCCCATTCAGGTCTTATTGTGGGCCAGCAGCAGTGGGGTCGATTCAACCTCCAGCTCCCCCAGTCAAGCCCACCCTCATAGAGTAGGCAATGGTCTTCCAGACGAGGGTATAAGGCAGGGAGTTGAGCAGAGGCCTCCCTAAAAATGGATCCTAGCACATACTTCCCTTGAGCATGGTGACGAGGAATGAGGATGCGTCTATCAACAGCACATTGTTCACCAGCTTTATATTTCTAACATTCTTCATTGATGAGTCTCTTCTAGGTCACAGAGGGGCTTACACGCTCAACAACTGGCACTTTCAGAGACGAAGAAGCCATTATCGAAGAGTTGAAAGAGGAAGGTAGATGAGGAGTGGAAAGTTACAGGCAAGAACAGTAGGGGTGAGAAGGAAAATTTTGGGCAAGTGAATAGACAAAGCGCGAAAGAAAAGGGTTTTTAACTTTTTTTGGTCCAAAAATTACCAATTCAACTCAATGGATCAGTTATATCTGAAATAAACCATTTGATGGTTTTAACTTATGTAGAATTAAAACGCTAATTTCAGAACATAAGGGGTTTTAAAATCACATCATAGAGAGTCTCTTTCAAGAGTAAGTTATGGGAAGGAAGTATATCTTTAAAAGCCTAACTTGGCTTCGAAAACCTGTAGTTGGCTTCGAAACTTGTTTTCTTCCAAGATCTTCGAAGTTTATAAGCAACTAGATAAGGCTTGTTCGTTTCGAAGGTTCTATAAGCATTCTCCCAGACCATCTTTATACGGCAATGTTTTTCGAAAGAATCTTTAAAATGCCTTTCTTGTTTAAAGTTGTGGATTCTGAAAGTAAGCGCTACAAAGCCAATACTTGGCCAAATAGTGAAAGAACCCAAAAGGACTCACTCTTTAAGAGTAAGCAATGCAATTCCTAAAGGAAATTTCCATACTTTGAAGCACGAAGGCTGTATTTCGAAGCAAAAATGGTTAATTCAAAGCTGTTGGTTATACAAATTATGTTAACTATGTAATTGGAATGTGAAACTTAGGACAAAGATTGTCTTCTTTAAGAGAAAATTCCACACTTTGAAAATACTTAAGTTAGGCTTCAGAGCCAAATTGGTTGATTAAAAGTTTTTGTGAACATAGTAAGGAACAAGATCGCATCAACCATACAACCAAGCATGCAATTAAAGCATAAAACCAGATCATGCCAAATAGGGAGAGAAAACCCTAGTTTTATTGATATGTAAGTAATTACATTAGAAAAGCCTATTTGGCTACAAATTCGATCTCATAAAAATATGGAATAGAAAGAGTAACAAGTTCATAAAATTTGACCCAGCAATGTTCAATGAACTTATGTTCTTTCTTTATTCTACTTTCTATCATATCAAAGTTGGGTTGTTGCAGCTAGTATGCTCTTATTTGGTGAACAAGCTGTTCAACTTTCACCTCGAATTCTATTTCTTTCAGGTCTTTTTCCATTTCGCCCATATTTAGATCATCCCAGTACGCTGAATCCTTATTCTTGAAATCATTATATTCTTCAATAAGGTTTTCTACTTTGTACTGTGTCTGAATTCGATTGGCTGTTATTTCATCCATAGAATCACTGGTAGCCAAAGAAATTTTGTACCAGTAAAGAAGGAGAGGAAGTTGGTCCAAAAAAGTTTGAAGTTCTGCTTGGGTGATGGGGTTAAGAACATAACCCCGAGTCATAACATCGTAGCCCCATTGGAAGTTCTTGAGAGGAATCTTATCTCCAAGAACATTGAAAGGCAAGTGAAAGAAGGCAGCAAGTAGAAGTTGAGCTTGATATCGCTCAAAGGCAGTTGGAAAAGCTAGAGGTTGGTAGAAAGAAAGAAACTGATTCTTGAAAAGAGTAAGTTTCAATTCCTCCATCCAATGAGGATTCTGAGGGAGATGAGGTAACGAGGGATCCATCCCAAAAGGAGAGGGGAACTAGGGGTTATTCACGCATTCGAGCCAATCAGAAGAGCAAAGTTTTGCCTTCTTAGCCAAGAATTATGGATTATATCCCTGTGCTTCGTTTAGATGAGGAGTTGCTCGCACTATCTTTGCTGGCATGGAAAACATGTACGACGTTGCAAACAAGGTGTCCTCTAGACTGCGTTGGTGATCAATGGGTACATAAGGGTAAACTACTAAGCTTCGAGCAGAAGGAGGAATAGAAAGAGGATCATCGAATTCAACAAATCAATGGTGAATCCACTCCCTTAATTCAGGTTCATCAGGTTTCGGCCAACTTTCCCAGCCAGTAGACCTGGAGGAAGAAGAAGCGGCTATGTCCCATGCAGAGAGTGGTGGGGCAGAAGAGGAGCTTTCAAGGTCCATTTTTGCAAATGCCTGGTCCAAGGGTTTGCAGTTGGCAAATTTTTGGTCTAAAGGTTAGTAATTTGCAAAAGCTTCCATGATTTGTATAAATGGAGGAGGATAGGTATAACCAATAAATGCATTAAGGTTCTTTCGAGGCCTACAATCATCTTCCAAAGACTCCTCGTATGCTCGATCAATGTAAGAGAATGTGTGATTGGCTATTAGGGATGTACCAATCTAATGGAAGTGCAAGATACAAGGATTTAATGAAGTTCACTGCTTCATTATTCAAAGAGCGATTATACTACCAGAATACACAGAGTCCATGCACGTCCTAGAACGTAGATAGATTGCACTAGTTCACTAATATCACCAAGTATTGGATATATTAGTGCAGGGGGTAATATTAGCTGTATAATTTGTAAAAGCCAATCATAATTCAACACGTGGCACAAAAAAGGCAATTTGGGGAGTTAATACAAGTTGTCAACCAAAGTTAGACATGTGGCAGTTCGTATTAGTAATAATGGATCTGCGTAACATTGGAACAATCGAGAGATACAAGATAATGTGGCCTAACAGTTACTCATAAAGTTAAAATTCAAAATCAGGAGGGAAGCCTAACTGCAAGAGTGGCGTAGTGGGACTAACTGTGAGAGAGCATGTTCAGCAATCATGGGAGGGCATTTTCAACGGTTGAAAGCCCACTTCGACTGTTACCACTAAGAAGTATAAATAGTAAGGAATGCTCCAGAATGAACCCCGGACTCAGATCAGAAAATCAGTTTATTTACTTCATTTTTCTTTCCAGTTTTATAGTTTTTTACATTTCTGCACTTCAATTCCCGTATTGCACTTCATTTCCTAGGAGTATTTGCAAATAATTTGTTGTTGTGAACTTGTACGGGGCTGGGTCAGATCATTGTAAGTTTTCATTACTTAATGAAATTCTGATTCTGAAATTGTTCTTCACTTATTGTTATTTACTAATTTCTCCTAAGTAAGCCACCAGTAAAAATCCTCTTCATTAAGGCTGAGAGAACTAAAACACAATCGCTTGATAATTGGTTGACAATTATAAATTCTATAAGGACTAATTAATCTTTGCTGGCACGCTTAAATTTACATTTTTAACCTTTGAAAGCCAAAAAAACCAACACCTTCACATTTTTAAACCCAAATTGACCCAATATTTATCTACTCTTACAAGTTACCTTCACATTTTTCTTTTCATTCTTTTAGATCTGAAAACCCTATCTCTATTATTTTTGCATGGAGTGGTGAAAAAGGGATTGTAATAGCAAGGAAGAAGGCGTTGGGTTGCGATGATGGAAGTCTAAAAAAGAGAATAGGATTCTCTACAATATTTTTCTTACAATAATCTTGTAATAATCATGATCATTGCAAGGATGATGGTGGTTTAAGCTTAAAACATCTACTTACACTATCATTAATCATGTTTTTGGTTTAAAGTACTTACCTAAACTACTATTGCAACAGTGATAATTGTTGATTTTTTTTTTATATAGTTATTATTGTTAAATTTTTTTGCAGTTCTTGTAGAACTGGATTTTTGATAAGATTTGGTGGATTAGATTCAATATATTTTTGATTTTTGATTTTTCTTTTGTGGGTATGTGAAGGCTTATTTATTTTGGGTGACTCGTGTTTCATTATAAATGTAAAAAGAGATTTTCTTATTTATTTATAATTCTTTTGCTTGGTAAAAGAAAAAGAAAATAAAACTTGGATTTATATAATAGGCAATCTTCCTTGAGCTTAGCCAAATACATTTAAACTCTTGAAGTTATTTTGACTTCACTTAGGCTACTTTGGTTGAGGTTTGAGAATCTATCTATTTATTATTTGTTTTAAGTTTCTCAAAAACTAGTTTGGTGAAAAAGAAGATAAAAAAAATCTGTTTATGGTTTTCTCATTTTTGGGTCAAAAATAAATTTAAAAAATTTAAAAATATATTTTGTTGTTTCTAATTTTTTTCAAAAAGTTTCAGAAAACAAGACCTTAAAAATCTCAACCGAACTATTCTTGGCCACCTGAAAGGAATTCGAATCTTCAGTCACCCTTTCTTGCGGCCTTCCCTGCCACGCATAAAAATGACATCATTTTGCTATATATATATATATATATTTTTTTTTAACCTCTTATTTTTCAACCCCTTTTGGTTGTTCCCTAGCCCCTCTGATAGAGACGAATAGAGCTAAACAGACAAACAAGAGGGTGAATCGAACGGGAGAGGCGATGAACGCGAAGCCGATGAACGCGAGGGCGAATTGTACAAGAAAGGCGACGAACGCAACAACGAGAGATGAAGACAAAGAGACGAAGACAGAGAGGCGATGGACGAACACACATTTGGTTTGACGAGGTTCATTTCATCTCTCTTTCCTTCTTCTATGATTCATACAAAGAGAGCTAATAATAAGAATAAGAACAATAATAGTGTAGCTAATAATAAGAATAAGAAGTAATGGGTAAAGAGTTTATGAGTAGTGATAAGAAATGTTGTGTGCTGTATCAGATCTCTAGGCTTTGGATTTGAAGTCATGCAGATTATTATGTCATTTTGTGTAGATAGTGAACAAATCAAGATTTGCTTGGTTTGGGCATTTTATGTATGTTGACTTTAGTAGCCATCAATTTGGAATTCTTAACAAAGTTTTACAATAAAACTGTTTAAAACAATTCATTGCAAACTTTAAGGAAGGCTATTCCTCATAGTGCAATTCAGTTTTATAAAACAATTCTGTTTCACAAAACAAGAAAACAAAAAAAAATGTATATATATATGTTGCTTGTTGTTGTAAATTCATAGCTAATGATTGATTCATTGCTTCAAAAAAAAAAAAAAAAATTTCCCTGAGTTTTGGTTCATCCATGGAAGTGTATTGAGTGTCACTAGCAGTAATAACAATTCTGTTTCACAAAACAAGAAAACAAAATATATGTATATATATGTTGCTTGTTGTTGCAAATTCATAGCTAATGATTGATTCATTGCTTCAAGATTTTATTTTTGAGCAAATTCATAGCTAATGATCTAGTAATTGGGGTTTTTTGAGCAAAAATTAGGTTTTATAGAAGACTGTTGGCGAGTACTATTTATGACATTTGTCTACATTGATGAAAATTATGTGAAACTAACGCAACATTGATTTTTGCAACATAAATTGGGCAAAGACAAGAAAAATTCAAGAAATGGATCTGTTTTCATTTGTATGAGAATGGTTCATCCCCAGGAACAATTGGTTTGCTAGTTACTGATATAGTGTAGCGATGTCTACCTTGGAAAAGTTTGGGATCAACCACGTAATGTGTTCATTTCAATGGTTAGAGTTTCTAAAAAGTGAAAAAGTCCAAATTTGATTTTTTTTTTAAAGCCAAATAACAAAAGTCAGGGTTTTAGTTTCACTTATTATCTGTTTTGGGGGTTTCTAAGATTGAAATGCATTTTGAACATTTCAGTGTGAGCATTTGCAATTTCGGAACATGACAAAAACTTGGGATCTGTTTGAAAAAGTCTTCATGTGTATAGTTATTCCTTTGCATCTGTAAGATGCATGAATACTCTTCAATATCTCAAATTTGTATGATTCAAGTTCTCTTCTCTAAACATTATTGCAAAATTCTATCAAAATATTCTAGCAAGATTATAAAGCAACAATCTATTTGTGTGCACGAGTGTGAATGTTATGTGAATGAAAGAAAATCTTTTGTTTGTGAATACACAAGTTAGTTATCTAGACTTGAAGTCAGAAAGAAAATCTCATGCATGCATGTCCATGGAAAGTTTGGTTAGATCTATGTTGCATTTGAAATTGACTTTTGTGTTTACTTGTAATTAGGATTGACATGTCAACGAGTTCAAATAATGATGCTGGATTCTTTCAAAATAAAATATGCAAATGTGGAGAAAAAAACAGGAGTGTACATATCAGAATCAGAGAAAAATCCAAGGAAGTTGTATTTTAAGTGTGCAAATAAGGCTTATGACTACTTTGCATGGGGAGTGGCTTCTACTGGAAGTGGATCAAATATCCAAAATAGCGGGTACGATTATGATTTTGCGAGAAACAATGAAGTTGTGAATATCTTGGAACGACTTGAGGCAAACCAACGAGAACAACTTGGAGCTATCAAATTCATGATGTTGACAACCATAGTAATGGTTGGTTTTACCATGCTAGTGGTGCTGCTCAAGTGAACTTGTATTTCTACTAAGTGTAAACCACTACTTATAGAACTTATATTTAGTTTTGAAACTTTTATATGCGCATGTAAAATCCAAACAATGTTTAATTAATGAGGTTACTATGCTATGTCAATTGTGTTAATTAATGAAATTGGGTGTTATGTGTATGATGTATGAAGATTGATGCTATGAAAAGAAAGTGAATCTGATGTTATGTGAGCACAAAGTGAATATGATGTTGCATGATGGTTGATCAATCCTTTACACAGGACACTGTACTGCAATTCTTCCATGAGTTTTAGCATGTTAAATCATAAAATGCCTAGTTTCTTCAAAGTAATCCTCAAAGAGGCATCTCAAAGCAAACTTCTCAAATAACAAGTTATATGATCACTCCAACATCGTGTATCACCTCACCATGAGTCAACAAAATCAACTCCTAAACATTTCTCCATGCTGAGACAAGCAAACATATAGGAAATGAAGGCAAAGCCTGGTTGTAGAAACAACAAGGAATTGAACCTATGCCACAAGGAATTTAACCTGTCCAACTTCCCTAATCACCAACCACTATAAAATTTTGACTAAAACAAACATTAATGTCATCCAGGCCCGGCCCTGGCCATAGGCCCACAAGGCCATGGCTTAGGCCACTCAAAATAGGCCCAAAATGAGGGCCCCCTTCTATTATAAGTTAGTATAATATGTTAGGTGTGTTTTGAGTCCAAAAAAAAATAAAAAAAGGCCTAAACCAACTTAATTTTTTTGACCTACTAAAAAGCCAAAAGTTTAAGGCCCAAACCAACTTAAAAGGCCCATTTGTTTTCTAATTCCTAACCCTATCAACCTTCCCTTTGATAGCCACACCACACCAGCAAGGGAGAAGAATCTGTGCAGCCAGATAAAGCAGCGCTCCAGCAGGACAGGTAATTTTTTTTTTTTTCTATTCAATTAATTAAATATTTATTTTGTCTTTTGCACAATTAATTACTATTATAATATTGGTGTTTACATCATCAAGAAAAATTTATTTAAGTATAATAGTTCACATCACATAATTTAAAAGTTTTGTGTTTTGTTAAGTGGTGGTGCTTTTATTTTGAATTTTGATTTAAAAAAATATTTTGATCTCAACACAGTAAGCATAGGTAAATATTTTTTTTTCTATTCAATTAATTAAATATTTGTCTTGTCTTTTGCCCAATTAATTGCTATTATAATATTGGTATTTACATCATCAAGAAGAATTCATTTAAGTTTAATAGTTCACATCACATAATTTAAAAGTTTTATATTTTGTTAAGTGGTGGTGCTCTTGTTTTGAATTTTGATCTAAAAAAATATTTTGATCTCAACTCATCATGACTCTTAAAAGAAATTATCCGTCTGGATTCGCAAAAAGGAAAAAGAAGTAAAAAGTCGAAAAATTAGTCGAGTGTCAAAGATGAGCTATTGATAAATTCTTTACAAGTGACAAACAAATAGAACAATCAGTTGAAGACTTGAATAATGAAGAATTTGAAACTTTGGTGAATAATGAGAATGAAAATTTGGTGGATAATGATAATGAAAATTTGGTGGATGAAGAAGGAAATGGGGAATTTGGGAGTGCCGAAGCGGAATGTGAGCATTCAAATATAGATGATCCAGGGACTTGGAAAATAATTGACCAGAATTTACGAGATCTTTTAGTCGAAAAAGGTCCCATGAGAAGAAATTGTGAGTTCAACTTCCCTAAGGATGATTCTTCTAGGCATAGGCATTTCTCACCTATTCATTACATTCGGCATTTACCAAATGGAGAAAAATTTGATAGGACATGGCTGATATACTCAGAACTTTTGGATAGAGTATTTTGCTTTTGTTGTAAGTTGTTTAAGCAAGAGGGAAATAAGACTCAATTGGCTAGCGAAGGATTTAAAGACTAGAGAAATATTGGTGAGAGACTTAAAGGCCATGAAAGTGGTAACGAGCACATTACTTGCATGAGCAAATGGATTGAGTTGGAGGAAAGATTGAGAAAGCATCCAACAATAGATAAAAGTATACAAGAACAAGTTAACAAAGAAAAAGAGAACTTGAGACGGGTTTTATTGATGATAATTGCAGTTGTGAAGACATTTGCCAAGAATAATTTGCCTTTTCGTGGAAGCCATGAGAAGATTTATGAAGAGAGCAATGGACTTTTTTTAAGCATAATTGAAATGATTGGCGAGTTTGATCCAATGATGGAACAACACTTGCGGCGGATAGAAAAGGGTGAGATTCATTACCATTATCTGAGTCATAAAATTCAAAATGAGGTGATACAAATGTTGGCCGGGGAAGTCAAAAGTGCAATTTTGTTGATAATCAAACTAGCAAAATACTTTTTGGTCATACTTGATTGTACACCGGATATAAGCCATCAAGAACAAATGTCTCTTGTCATACGATACGTGGATGTTTCAACAAGTCCAATTAAAGTGAAAGAGTTTTTCTTGGAATTCTTGAATGTGGATGATACATTGGGGATGGGACTTTTTGATAAACTTCAAGAAGCATTAGTTAACCTTCAACTTGATATTGGTGACTTAAGAAGGCAAGGATATGACAATGGCTCTAACATGAAAGGCAAAAACAAAGGTGTTCAAACAAGAGTACTTCAAGTAAATCCTAGAGCATTCTATACGCCGTGTGGTTGTCATAGTCTTAACCTTGTGCTTTGTGATATGGCCAACTCTTGCTCTAAAGCAAAAACTTTTTTTGGTGTGGTACAACGCATATATGTATTGTTTTCATCTTCCGTTCAACGTTGGGCAATTTTAAAAGATAATCTAAAGGAAGGCCTCACGGTTAAGTCGTCGCAAACGCGTTGGGAAAGTCGCATTGAAAGTGTTAAACCACTAAGATACCATGCTTCAAAAATAAGAGATGCTTTAGTTGACTTGTACAACAATCCTACCACAGATTCAATTGCAAAAAGTGAAGCTAAATCCCTGGTAACTCATGAACTTGAGACTTTTGAGTTCTTGTTTAGTATTATAATTTGGTACAATTTGTTGTTTCATGTGAACTCTGTTAGCAAGCTTCTTCAAAGTGAAGATATGGATATAGCGATTCTTTGTAAAGCAGCTAGATGGGCTTGTTAAGTATGTTGCAATGTATAGAGAAGTTGGTTTCACAGAGGCTATGGTTAAAGCTAAAGAAATGGCAAGTGAATTGGGAATTGAACCTACATTTGTTGAAAAGCGCATCATTTCTAGAAAGAAACAATTTGATGAGAATGTTAGCGGAGAGGTGACCCAGTCGGCTAAAGAATCATTTAGCGTTGGTTACTTCTTTTATTTTGTTGATCAAGCCCTTTGTTCACTCAAAAATAGGTTCGAACAATTCAAAGTATATGAGGCAAACTTTGGCTTTTTGTTTGACTTGAAAAAGTGCAGCGATGAATCGTTGAAGGCGGGATGTGTGAACCTTGAAGAATTTTTAAAACATGGTAAGATTTCCAATATTGATGGAAGAGATTTATTGATGGAGCTAAAAGTCTTGAAAGAGAGATTGCCAAAAGAAGTCAATAAGCCAATTGAAGTGCTCAATCATCTGCAGTTGATGGCAAATTGTTTTCCAAATTCATGGGTTGCTTACAGGATACTTTTGACTATTCCGGTTACAGTTGCATAGGGGGAAAGAAGCTTTTCAAAGTTAAAAATCATCAAAAATTACCTTTGATCAACCATGTCACAAGAAAGATTGAATGGATTAGCATTGTTATCCATTGAAAATGATTTTGCAAAAAAACTAGATTATGCAAGTATGATTGATTTATTTGCTTCTAAAAATGCAAGAAGAGCAAGGATCAAGTGATACATATTAGTTGTTATAATGTAATGCTAAGTATTTTTTGTGATTTTAATGCAAATCTTTTGTCCTTTACCTTAATTTTTTTTTTCCATTCAATAAAAAAAATGTGAAGGGCCCCAGAAATTTTAGTAGTTGATTATTGGCTTTGGGCCCCGAAAATCTCAGGACCAGGCCTGATGTCATCCTCACAATAAAGGCATTCTAGATGAAAATAATAAGAACTTCATATATGCATGCACACAATTCCATGAAAAAGAACATTGTTCCCAAACATTAAATATACATAAAAAAGATGTCCATCAAAAATATCCAAATCTCACGAAACATTAAATATACATAAAAAAGATGTCCATCAAAAATATCCAAATCCCACCAAACATAAAAAAATACACCAAAATCCATAAATATAATAACATCATCGTTTGGTGCAAGCCTTCCAGGGATGTCCATCCACATAATTGTCAGCAGAACTATGTGAGGCTTGCGACATTTGGACTGCACTAGTACCTCAAAGCAACTCCTAAAACGATGTCTGAGTGGGATACACTAAAGGCATTGAATGAGGCGGCATGGAATGAGGCGTATTATTTCCCTACAATAGTGATACATTTATTAAAATATTTATAGAATCTATACTACCATTTCAATGTAAAGTATGTAAGCAATTACAACTCACATCATATGTAGGATACATGACATGATGAACACTTGCATGACCCATGGCAAAGGGAGGTTGAGATTGGGATTCAAGTCGAGATTGGGATTGAGATTGAGAAATATAGATTGCATAACCATGACCCTAAAGTAAACCAACATAAAGAAAAGAATAAGTGAAATGAAAAAACAAAAAAAAGTAATTATGCATTTTCATTTTAAAAAGCAAAGAATATGAAATATTACCTCAACATAATTACTACTCATGGCAAAAGGAGGTCGAGATTGACCTTGTGAAGTGTAAATACCCTAAAGTAAACCAACATAAAGAAAATAATAAGTGAAATGAAAACAAACCCAATAATGAATTTTCATTTTAAAAAACAAACAATATGAAATATTACCTCAACATAATTACTACTCATGGTAAAAGGAGGTCGAGATTGACCTTGTGAAGTGTAAACACCCTAAAGTAAACCAACATAAAGAAAATAATAAGTGAAATGAAAACACACCCAATAATGGATTTTCATTTTAAAAAACAAACAATATGAAATATTACGTCAACATAATTACTACCCATAGCGAAAGAAGGTTGAGATTGACCTTGCGGAGTGTAAACAATAACACCCTATACAACCAATGCACGAAAAAAAAAAAAAATTTCACATGACTATTGCAAGAAAAACCAATTGAAGATATGTTGGTTCCGTATGAGGTTCAATTTCCCTAAGGTCTATGCATGTCAAATGTTGCATACAAAATTAAATATTACCTGTATTGAATGATTACCCATGGCGGAAGAAGGTTGACATTGACCTTGAGAAGCAGAAAAAGAACCACCCTACATGCATCACAAAAGACCCACAATAATAAATATCATGCTACTAGTTGCAAGAATAACTAATCCAACAAGATTAATATAAGGTTGCACACAATAGTAAATATTACCTGACTAGAAATATCCATGGTGACAGGAGGCTCAAATTGACCTTCAGGAGTACAAAAACCATCACCCTGCAAACAACCAATTTATTTCATTCATTATTTTCAAACACACATAACACAAAATTGATAACATATAACAATCACACATAACAAAATTAATTACCTGCTTAGATTGTATTCTTTTCTTCTTCGCAATATATTTTTCCATCTCGCCCTTTGATCCTCCTTCTTCCCTTACTAGTTGCTTGTCTTTTTTTCAGTCCCGTAGCTTGGATTAGACAATCTACTTCATCACTCTGTGGGCATGTGTTAGTTGAGGAATTTCTCAATTCAATGATCTCCACTTGACCACAAGTGTGCATACTTAATTTGTCTCCAACCATTACACTCAATTCTTCACCTTTTGCAAGTGACAAATGATAAGTTTCTTCACTTTCCGCAGCTCTACTTGCTATTGCTCTAAACATATTCATCAATGACCTATATCGATCGTTTTGATGTAGTTTCATATTAGCCTTGACGTCATACCCATGGCTATCTTTCACACTTTTAGCCCTTGCTTTTTTAGTCCATCGTTTCAAGATGTATTGTGCAGGAAAGTCCGTTGCATTAAATATATCTCTAAGCACCTTCAAACAATGTCGACACACTATGCCCTTCACTTCAAACTTCTTGCAACTACAACTCAAAGAACCATCTCTATCCATTATCACATTATTATCTTTGTTTCCATCTACCACCGTTCGAATTGTGAATATGGAACTCTCACCATCAATAAGAGTGCCTACAATGGATGCTTCAATGGACTGCACGTACTCATTTTGGAATTCCTCAAAAATTGTTTTGGTGTAAATATCTGCCATTTGCTTTAACATCAAAGTTGGAATGGAAACCCTTGGCAATTTTTGGGACAAATTATATTCGGCTTCCAATTCTTTATATCTCTTGTTATAAAGCACCCTCTCAAAATGCATGAAAAATTCCATCAAGTTATGATCACAATTGAGATAATCCTTCAAACATGCATTGAATGATTCACTTAGTTGAGTAGTACTCATTCTAGCTGCCCAAGAATTCATAATATATGGCCATCCCCATTTGTCCTTCACACTAAAAGTTTGCTTTAACCAATGATTGTTGTATGCATCATACCTATCAAGCATTTGGTCCCATTGTATTCTAAATTTTTCTTCATCATCAATTTCATGCATAAATTTTAAAAACACACTCTTCACCCCTACATCTCCAAAAAGAGAACTTACATGCTTCACAGCATTTTGCATCAAATGCCATGTGCAAAGTCGGTGGTTTGTATTAGGCATGACAATTAGAATGGCCTTAGCCATCGCAGCATCTTGATTTGTGAAAATAGTTTTTGGAGCTTTGTTTGACATTGCCTCCAAAAAAATCTGAAACAACCATGTGAATGATTCGGCAGTCTCATCATACACCAACACTACACCGAATATGACCGTTTCTCGATGATGATTAAATCCAACAAAGGTTCCAAAAGGTCTATGCTCATTATTTAATTTGTAAGTAGCGTTAAAGGTCACTACATCACCAAATTGAGTATAGTCCATTATCATTTGAGCATTGGCCCAAAATATGTTAGTTATCTACTCTTCACAATCTAATTGGACTGCATAATAAAAGGATGAATTTTTCACAGTTTTCTTACGAAAGTATTGCAACACCTACCCGCTTCTTCATATTCCAAATCTTTTTGTCTCTTTGATCTTGAATAATTTTTTTGGTCCAATTTGATGAAGCCAAGTGATGCTCTTCTACCAGATTTCCTACCCAATAGCTCATAAGCAAACCTAAGAGGAATTCCAAATTCTGAAGCCAATTCTACTTCAATTGCTTGGGTGGTAGATATTTTTCTTTGGGATGACAACATATGAACGCACTCTTAACGCACAAGGTCATGATTATGATGTTCAACAAAATCAATTACAACATATTTTCCTAAATTTCTATCAAACTTTATACTCAATCGGGCACCACAACCAAATCTCACATCTTGTCTCGAAAATTTTACTAGTGGATCACTCTTGTCAATACCCCGAGTTCCCTCTTTATAACATACAAAAGTCCTTAAAGTTATTTCCTTAGTTTGTTTTTTCTTGTGTACATACGACTTCCTAATACTAAAGCCCACCTTTTCGCCATAGTTATTGTAAAAGTCATACGCAGCTTGTTCAGAGTCAAATGGCATGCCCAATTTCGGCTTCCAACCATAACTACCCAACTCATCAACAACATTATTTTCTTCCATTACCTACAATTGAGATAATCCACAAATAATAAAATAAGCTAATTCCCAAAAATTGATGGATAGGATTTTTTAGAAGTGTGCCTACAAATACTACTGAGTAATTTGTATAACATTTTCCTATACATATAATATACCAGTGGAACTGATGAATGGTGCAACTCTTGTATGAATAATTATATATATATATATATGCTTCAGCTCTGTTTTACTTTTCTTTTTCTTTTCTTTTCGTTTCTTTTTTTTTCGGTGGAGATTGGTTTTGTAATGCCTAACCAGGGCTACCTATTTATCTTATTGTTATGGTAACAATTAATTTTAACAATATGGGTGTTGTGTGCACTATTTTATTGGCAACAATGCACACTTTTTACCTAGCTTTACCTATGTTCTTTCTGATTGTTGTCTTTTGTAATGTTTGATAGTGGAATACACGCGATTTAATAAGATAAATGGGTGAAATTTTCTGGTTGTTCTCTTTACTTATGTTTGCTCTCTTTTCTGATTGTTCTCAAAAGATTACTGTATTTTTAGTGGTGAAATTTTCAGCAAGATGATTCAAAAAACACTTCCAAGACCAATTTAAGCAAGATAAAGCACAAAATCATTGTATTGAAAGCCATGCTCTACCTATGTTCTTTCTGATTGTAATGTTTTTTCTCTTTTGTAATGTTCTTTCCGATTGTTCTCTTCCATGTCTACCTTTTGCCCAAGTCATACAAACCAAGAAAAATAACATAAATATTAAATCATTGTTAACTGCACCATCACTGGGTCAAAAAGCCCAATACATTAAGATGAAAGCCACATAAAAACTGAAGAACACAACAACAAAAAAATGAAAAACCCAGAATTGATACTGATATTATGAGCAAATAACTGAACAGAACACAACATCACTTGGGCATTTATATTTTTCTATAATCTTTTTTGACTTCTAGAAACAAAACTGAACAATGAATAATCAAAGACAGATAGATTAACAATGAATAAAGACAGATAGATTAATCAAAGACAAACAGATTAACAATGAATAATCATTTAAAACCCAATTCAGCTATCGCCCAAGCACTGAGTTTAGGCTTAATTCAAATGGGAAATCACAATAAAATCAAACAATACCCAATCATGAATCTTGAATGCAGATCACAAAGAATACAGAAATTCACACGTAGCTTCGGAAATTTCAGAAATTTCAAACAACAAAGACAGATATATATATATATATATGTATTTATCAACGACAAAAATCTGAAATGATGATCCTGATTAATTTCACTTATTTTGTGTCATTTATTTTACCTCGTCATGGCCACAATCTCGCCTCGTTGTCGCGTCGCGTCCCTCCACCATTCTCCGTCCTTTGCCATGGTCGTCTCCTCCCTCCGCCATCCTTCGTCCTTCGCCGTCGCCGTCGCCGTCGCGCTCCTCCACCATCTCTCTCATCTCTCAGCTCTCTCTCTCTCTCTCTCTCTCTCTCTTCGTCTACCGTCTCTCTCTCAGTTTGTTAGGGCTAAATAAAACAAAACACAGAGCTGCTAAGTAGATGAAGATGATAAAGAAGCGGGAAACTCAAATTTTGGGGAAAAAAAAAACAACAACAACTAACCAAAACGACATCGTTTTGGAGAGAGCGGCAGGGAAGGCCGCAGGAAAAGGCGACCGAGGATCCGTATTCACCTGAAAGAGCCTCAATTAACTTGCAAGTTGGAGGGTTTGTACTAATATAGAGTATACATGGCCCCGTTTGGTGTTGGCTTTTTGGCTAAATAATTAAAAAACAAAACACTCAATCACATCACTTTCTTTATTTTTTTATAAGTTTTTTCGTAAAAAATTAAAAAAGTAATTAAAATAGTCATTTCACGAAGAATAATATATGTACCAATTAGTATACTAACTAATGGACTAATAGGTGATGTGGTATCATTTTAGAGGTTTTGGGTATTTGTAATGTATATAATAAATGTGATTAGTAATAGGGTAAACTACCAATAGGTCCTACTTTAGAGACTTATTACCCAATAGGTCCTACTTTGGAGACTTATTACCCATTAAGTCCTATTTGATATAATTTATTAAGTGATAAAGATAAATTTATCAGTCTTTTTTTTATAAATAATTTTATAGTGATAAATTTATCAGTCTCTTTGTTTTATGAATAAATTTTAGTGATAAATTTATCACTATCTTATTTTTATAGTATTAAATTTATTAGTTAGGACCTGTAGGTAAATAAGTCTAGTTAACAGGATTAATTGGTAAGTACCCCTTAGTAATAATGTCATAACACTAATTGGTACACTAATTAATATACTAATTGGTGCATGTAGTACTACCGTTTCACAAATCTTTTGTTGACTTCATTTGGAAATTTTGATAATGACAAGACCTTGTCCTTTCCTTCTTGAAGAATCTATGTTTGGTTTGTCTCCTTGTGGGGTTACTTGCATCTGGGCAGTTGTTTCTAAAATGTTTGATTGTCTTTGTGCTTATTGCTTAATTTTTTATATAATTGTCTATTCAAGCATAGAATTGTTGATCTCTCAACTGGTATGCGTGTATTCAACTGCTATGGCAAGTTTGTGAAAAGACTATGAATGTCTCTATGTTGGTACTAGGGACTCAAACCTGTCCCTTCTGCTTCTACATAGGCTGTGGTGGTATAACGCTCTGGCACACAATACATTTGCCTTCTTGTTTATATCCATTATGTTAATTTATCTACCATCTTTGATCTACCATTTGGAATGAGATATCTACAATTGGATTTTCTCGTCACCCAAGCAAGGGTTGGTTAGAGGGAGCACCACCTCAGATCATGGTGTCTAGTGATTTGCTGGCAGAAATTTTATCATGTGTTAATTGTTTCTTTATTGTTTACAAGGGTTTCAATTGCATACTGGCTGTTAGCTGAAAAAATATTTTTCTTTTTTTGGTTCTTATTATTTTTGCTAGTCCATAGTTTTGGACAGTAGTATAAATTTTCATGTCATTTTGATAAATACATTAATGCTTTCAGGTGACGAGCTTCTGTCCTATTCATTTCTGTACAAGGAAATTGAGAATGGGATTTTGTGGGAAGTGGAAGGGAAGGTATGAGCTTTGTTTACTTGTCTACTTTGAGAATTTCTTTGGTTTTTAACTGTTCAGTGATGTTCATGATGGAGTAGGAGAATGCATTAGACATGCGATTCCAAGTAGTACATGCACTTGTGACACGATATGAAATTTTCAAAAAATATTAGACATAGCACATGTGGGTGGGACGCATATAGTTTTATATATTTATACTATGGTATGTATAGAAATAAACAATTATTATAATTATATGCCATTATATATATGAATATTTAATTAAAACAATAAGCTTGTCTGGTTTCATAAATCAATATTTACTTTTCAAAAAATTGAATATTTTTGTTTTTAGTGTTTTTTTATTTTTACTGAATTTTTTAATATTTTAAGTAATTTTTAGATATACCTAATATAAATACATGTACACTTAAAAAGTATAATATTTGTGAAAAAAAAAACCTTTAAAAAATTCACTAAAAATACTAAAAAAATACAAAAATTCAATACAGTTTTTGTATTCTTATGTATTTATTGATTTTTAAAAATATTTTTTTACAAATATTTTATTTTTTAAATACATCTAAGTAAGGTGCATCTAAAAAAATTTTAAAAAATGCTTAAAATTTTAAAAATATTCACTAAAAATTAAAAAAAAACACGAAAAATAAAAAAACTCAATTTCTAGAAAATGGAAACCAAACACAATTAATATTTAAAATGTAAAGGAAGAGAATATGTATAAATTTACTTTATGTTTCATTTATAGTTGGATTCCAATTTTTTTTTCTTTTAAATTCAAACTTGTAATGTGTTTTGTGCATGTGCACATCTAAGTGATAGACTCGTATGTTCCTTTTAGAAATTTTTAAAAAATAGGACATGTTTAGACATGTGTTCGTCATATTTTAGGATGGTCTAATATGATTCCCAACCCGACACACCACTTTTTTAGAAGTGTTGGTGTTTCCTAGATGAAGAATGTGACGGTGATTTTTGCATATGGTTCATGTGTTACAGATATTATAACCATGCCATTTACATATTCGTGATTCTGATGTGTTGCAGTGGGTTGTTCAAGGAGCGTTAAATGTTAGACATTGGTGCTAATCCTTCTGCAGAAGGCGGAGATGGCAATGAAGGTGTTGACGACAAAGCTGTTAAGGTCGTTGATATTGTTGATACATTTAGGCTCCAAGTAAGGTAACTAAAGTCGTATAGATCACCCGTTTCATATATTTTTTGCACTATTTGAGACATGAAATTCGTTATTATTTGCAGGAGCAACCTGCTTTTGACAAGACGCAGTTTGTGGCGTTTGTGAAGAAGTACATAAGTCACTGACCTAAGTTGGAACCGGAGAAGCAAGAATTGTTTAAGAAGAATATTGAGGGAGCAACCAAGTATCTTCTCTCCAAGCTCACTGACCTATAATTGTATGTTTATTTACGCTTTGATCTAATAGCTAGATTTGTGACTTTATTCAATCAATTCACATGGTTACACTACAAGAAAACACATTTTTGCCGACTATTTTTGGCTACCAAAACAAATTTTGTCGCCAAAAGTGTGGGAATTCGCTACCAAAATTAATTTTAGTCGGCAAAAGTCAACCTTTTAGCTACTAATTTTTTTTAGTAGGGGAATGTTGATTATTAGCGACTAAAAAAAATTTAGTAGCTAAAAAAAGTACAATTGGCGACTAAAAAAATTTTTCGTAGCTAAACATATCACAATTGGTGACTAAATTACTTTTTAGTCGCCAAAGACCTACTTTTGGCTACTAAATATTTTGGTAGCCGAATGAAAATAAAAAAATTATAAAATACCTTTGGCGACCAAAATTTTGGTCGCCAAAAATAGGGGATTCACCGACTGAATTACTTTATAGTCGCCAAAGACCTACTTTTGGCTACTAAATAGTTTGGTAGCCGAATGAAAATAAAAAAAATTATAAAATACCTTTGGCGACCAAAATTTTGGTCGCCAAAAACAAGGGATTCACCGACTAAATTACTTTTTAGTCGCCAAAGACCTACTTTTGGCTACTAAATAGTTTGGTAGCCAATTGTTTAATAATGGTAAAGTGTTCCTTTAGGTAATGGTAATTTCTGTAGGGTTGTAATGAAAAATTAATATTATTAAAATGTAATATTATTAAAATGTAATGAATATTTTTAAAATGTAATAATTTATCATTTAAATAAATTTTTCAAATTTTCAATATCATTATCAAAACGAGGGCTAAGTGTGTAAAAAAAATTCACTCATCATGACTTATGATAAAATAATACATATGAGTAAAAAATTATTGATATTATTTCAGATTTAAAAATTTTTCTTAATTGTTTAATAATTAATTTTTTCAACTTTTTAAAATATTTTAAGCAAATTTGTTTAATTTTTAGATTCACTTAATTTAGATATATTTAAAAAAAATATATTTGTGATTTTTTTAAAATACAAAATAAGTACTCACTTAATTTAGATATATATTTTTTAAAATTTGAGGGATTTATAAAAGTAATTGGCGATTTAATGCTAATTGAACTGAAGGCCTAAGTCAATGTGCATATATATTTTTTAGTTATGCGTTAATGATTTTGACTGCTAGTTACAACTGAATAATAAATTAATTAAATCCACTTAACACATGATTTCTTTATCTATGACAAAATATACATATTGCATGTTCTAAAATTCTAAATCAAATTGATTAGTGCCTAGTTAGTCATGCAGGAGTCTCAAAAATAAAAAAAAGTATATTTTACAATATCTATATAATAAGACAGAACAGTTTTTGAAAATATGTTAGAGTCAATTGTCCTATTAAGACATTTCAATGACTATGATTCATTTGTCTATTTAAATAGATGGCTGAGATGACCCCCTTAAATATATATCAATCCCCTTCCAGCACCACTGTTACATATCTGTTCCGTTTGGGAAGTTCAACCTAATAAAGTAATGATGGTTGGGGATAACCTTAAAGATGATGTCAGTTCTGCTCTATTTCTCTCTCCATCATTTGCACCATATTTGTGAAGAACATTTCTAATTCATTTTGAGGTGCTGTTTTTGTATATATATATTTTTTAATTTCACATTCTTTTATCAAATTTGTTTGAATCAAAACATGCTTTTGTGTAAATTAAAGCTCCTTCACTTGTGTAAATTTAAGCCATATCACATGAACCAGTGGGCAATATCTAAAAAAACACCTATTTGAAGATAATATATGTTTTTCAATTCATTTTATCGAGCCGAATCTAAGAAATATATATGTTTTAAAAATTCAAAATAAGCAACAAATATTTACCCTTTTCTGTTAATTTTTTTCTTTATTGAATTTTTTTTGAAATTTTAGAAAAAAATTATAATTTTTCAATTCGTTTTGTTGAATGAAAACGGAAAATAAAAAATTGTCACGTTTTTACCTTTGGTGACCACAATTTTGGTAGCCAAAAATTTGTTTTTGGAAATAATTGGTTTTGGCGACTAATTGGATTTTGGTCGCCAATACTATGCAGTTTCACTGACTATGTTTTTGGTAGCCAAACGTGCCACGAAATTGTAACAACCCTCATACCGATTACTGAATAACCACTGAATTATATACTGATTATTGCTAAACTGGACCGCTAATGACTAATAATTGGATTAACTGAAGTATTGGATGGACTGATTGAAATTGAAACTGGAATTGAATAAGTTCATCTATTGAATTGCATATCGCATCTGTTTGCATTTTATGTTTAAATTGCTAATTGAAGGCCTTATCGGCGGCCGAACGGAGAACCGTTTAGTGTCTTGTAATCAGTGTAATTTTTATGATTTAATGATATATTTATCTGAAAATTGATTAGGAATGATTAAACTAGAATAATTTAAGCCAATCAAAGAGTTCGTCGAAATTACGGAAATGCCATTGTGAGTGGGCACTTGTTTAATCTTATACACTTAATTAAACACTCCTCCAGCCCCTATTTCTTGTTGCTTGCCGAAATTAGAAGGGAGTTAGAGAGAGAGAGAGTTGATTTCAACACATTTGGCTTGGTTTGCTAGAAGAACTTGAAGATTGGTAACATAGATTGCTAAATAGTGCTTCCATTCTTGAAATACAAGACTTAGGTGAGTGAAATCATCATCTTCTTGTTGTTTTTAAGTTCCATCTCGCATGTATCATGATTATAGGGAAGTAAGTCATGAATTTGCTCATAAATGGTGAATTGGAGCTCAAATGTTACATGCATGCTTGAATTGATGCATTTTGAAGTTGAATTCTTGGAGAATTGTACATGCATGTCCATGTTTTTATCATAGTCCATGTTTCCACATTGTGTTCAAAGATTGGAGCTCACTAGAGCAAGATTTGAAGCTTGATTTTGGTTTAAAGTTCATGCATTGCATGTTTGAAATTGTTTTTGAAATTAGGTTTGAAAAATGGTTTTAATTGACTCACCTTTGGGGCTTGAATTCATAAATTGGCTTTTGAAACTTGTTATACATTGTTTTAGGATGTATTTTCCAGAATTTGGGCCCAAGAGGTCGAGAATTGAGTTGAGAATGCTTGGTTTGAGCTTGGAAGGCAAATCTGGAAATTCCATATTTGGCTTCTTCGCTCGAGCGAAGGATTCCTCGCTCGAGCGACCAACGTTTCCTCTGAGCCACGCCGGCGAAGGATTGGTGGCTCGAGCGTAAAAATCGAACATCCAAGACTTTTTATCGTTTCATCGCATCTCGGCCGAAGGATTGTTCGCCGAGCGGCCATTGATTTTGTAACCTCGCCGGCGAAGGAAGGCTCGCCGGCGAGACCCTGTTTAAAGAACTTTTGAAAAATGCCTTCCAACTGTATTTTTGCATCCTCATCCCATCCTAGGCATTCCTAAGCCTAGTTTAAGGCATCTTAATGAGGATTTAGACATAGAACCACACCGAGGAAATTTAGGGATTAATTAACATCCTTCCGACTGTGAACTTAGTGTGTGTTCTATTTGTTAACTGTTTAGGGTTGGTTTCTCGACGCCGCCTAGCCGCTATTAGCCCAAATCTGTGAGTAACAATTGTGTAAAGATATGTTCAAAATGGCTATCTTTTGAATATCGAATCAATTGTTTATTGAACCGATATTGTTTCTTGAATGAATGTATGTCCTCAGATTCTCGAATCAGACAGTGGCATCCTTAGCACTTACTATTTATCGTTATGAGCTCTGGGTTTCCTTGTGGAACCATACTGCATCGATCGATGGCCATCATTATTGGTTCATTAAGACTCGGTCCTTCCGACCTCTGTTTATAGGCTAATGGATGTACCACATATGACCGATTGATCAAATATCGAAGATCAATTATCGTTTAATGAACTGATTTCATTATCAGAAGGACATTCATTCATAACCTCTTTACGCTGTATGTTATTCATCGGGCTTTAGCTCATCGCTTATATATATATATGTAGGTTTTCAGCCTGCATCGAGCTAGGAGCGTGATTGGTCCCCGCTTTGTCAAGCCAGCCTATGTGTCTCACTGCGAGGTTCCGGACTGCTATGTTATGGCTTGGGGTGTGTTTGTGTCCCCTATCGGGCTCCTTATCGCTTTTGTATAGATCAGATCATATCGAGGATTAGGTCCCCTGCATCGATCGCTTGTAATCGATTGTATAGACCGCTTATAGATCGTATCGCTCAATTGAATGAATGCATAAAAATGTTTTTGGCATACAGATTTCCACAGCTCAATGGACACTAATTATTTACTGTTTTGGCTTCCGCCAGTTCTCAGTTAAATCAGATATCGCTCAAAGAAGCCTTCTGTAATCTCTTGACATCGCCGCCATTCTGATGCTAAACTCATAGGGCCGGGTTTGGGTCGTGACAGAAATTGTGGTGGGAACATTACTTTTTCATAATATATTTTTGCGACGAAAAAAAATTTTGGTCGGTAATAAATATTTTTCTCTTTTATTTTCATTAATGCAGAAGTATCCCATTTCCCTCCCTCTCGCACTCCCGCCTCTATCACTGCTCTGTCTCCATCGCAAGAGTTGTCAGATCATCCCAACTCCCTCAAGTATCTCCTTCTCTCTGTATCTCCTCTCCATTTCTTAAACATCTCACAAGGGCCTCTCGGTTTCCTCTCTCTCTCTCTCACACACACACATACATGCATATATATATATACACACACACACACGAATCATTTATTCACAACCTTGATTCCATATATACTCGATTATATACACAAATCATATGTACACTCACGCCTCTGCCCTCTTCTCTACAGGAATAGTCTCCATCGCCCGAACTCTCCCGAACTAGATCATCCCCCGAACTCCCTCCCAAGTATGTTTGAATTTCGCATCTGTCTCCCCCTCTCTCTGTATCTCCCTCTCGATTTCCCTCTGTTTCTATCTGTCTCTGTTTACACACACACACATACATACATATATATATATGTACATATATATATGTATGTCAAAACACACAAAATATGAAGTACGAAATGCCCTCAATTAGGGCATTGTTATTGAAATGTGATTCAAATGTTTAAAATTAGGGCAATGCTTGGGGTGAATCAAGCCATTTGCTACATAAACTAGGGCAAAGTCTTGTAGTAGTAGTACATATAAAAGAGGAATTTTTATGGTTTTGAGTAAATATACTAGCTGCTCGTTGCTTTTGGATGCCTTGGTAAGAATGTTGAGGCACTTAATATATACCTACTGTTCTTCTTCATAGTTGCATTTCCAATGTATGAAATTGATGTAATCTGTGGAGGTTGAGAATCTTGAGATATGAATGATTTTAAAATCAACAAATGAATAAGTATTCGCACTTGAGGTAGGATATTTTGTGTCTTGGAAAAGAGATGCAGTGATCATAGTTTTGGTAAAACAAGGGCAGGGATTAGATTTTCCTTGCAGATTCTTCGGCTGATGTTGTGTTCTTGAATGAACATATAGTAGTAGCTTGGTACCCATGGATCATGACTTTCGATCTGTTGGCCTACCTATGTATGGTTTTTTTTTTTAAACAGTTGGTGTCACTCTGCATTTTAAGTTGAAATATGATTGTAGAATATAATAATATTGTAAGTGAACATTCAGGGAATTGACTAACCAAAAGATTTTATTCAGATTAAATGGATTTTATTTTCTATGTACTTGTGATCAGCTACATTCATCCTTTGTCCTTGACCTTAGTTTTTTTTTTAGGGGGTTTTTAAATCATTGGTTGCATTTCTTATTTTTCCCTCTGGTGCCTTTAAGACTGGGTGCAATTATTTATCTTTTTGCTTATGAGAAATATATATTCCTTGACGTTCTCTAAAGTCTTTCGGAGATGCATTCATATTTTATTAATCATCTCCTGTACTGCCAGTTGTCGCATCTCTTTCGCAATGCTATGGAATTTTTTCCATAAAAAAACATTATGTTCTTGTTGATCAGAATATTTAATTCAGTTTATTGGAAATTTATTTTTGGTAATCTGAATGGGGTGATTTAAATCAGGTTCTGAATGGTTTCTATCAGAACAAGATCTGGTTTGTTTGAGAATAAACTTTTTTTTTCCCTTTCATTTGTGAAAGAACTCTTTTCACTTGTTATTATAATTTATATGTCGGGTTGCATCAAATTGGCATCTTTTAACATATGACCCATCACATCTTCGTTCTAGTATTACCTATTTCAATATTCCCCACCACTGAACTACTTCAAATTGAAGGAAGAAAAAAAAAAATAGAAGTGGAAAAACAGTGCACCTTCCAAATGGCTTGGGGTGAATCAAGCCATTTGCTACACTTAATTGTTTTCGTAAGTTTATTATTTTCGTAAGCATTACCTTTTTAAAAGGAATTTTTATGGTTTTGAGCTAGATATACAATTAAATCATACATATGGATAGCATTGCCTAGCGTAAATGTTTACTTCTGTGCTATAAATAAGCATGGTAGTTTGTGGATGGATAGCATTGCCTTGTCTTGAATGGATAGCATTGACTTGTTAAATTCTTGGAAACTACTTGGCAAACATGATAATTACATGTGAGTAATATTTAAACATCATTACATAAAAAAGTACAAGGAGGCTGCTCTTGGTATGGGAACTGAGGAGAATATAACCTCGATGCTTCCATTTTAGAAGTATCGGAAATTTATGATGCTTGCATCATGGTGGCATATTGCTTATGTTGCCTCCTTAGTAATTTAAGTCCATATTTCCAAAGAAGGAGAAAGCTCGTTTATGCCCAAAGCTTAGGTTGGAAATGTGTGAATATGCATTTGCGGACATGCACAGTTGCCATGTATGATTTTTTGTTTTGTGATTTTATAGTAAATAGGATGAATGTTCTTTTCTCTTTTATTGGTGTTTCTGTCTTTACTTTTTTTTTTAATAAATAACATGTCATGCACACACACTGTGAAGAGCATGAAATGGTTTTGATTATTTTGATATATCATTCTATTATTGACCATATGGTTTCACTAGTACTAGTGCCCTACTAGTTATGCTATCTAGTGGTCCAAAATTACGGTTCATTTCTTAAATTAACTTGTTTTAGAACAAATCGTGTCATAAAGTTCCACCCTAAAAGAGATTTATGTGACAAGCCAAACAGTGAATGAAAAACAACCTAATCTATCTCAACTTGAAATGCGTGTTCTCATTTGTTCCTCGGTTAATCTTTGTGTAAGTTGTAGGTGACAAAATGGACAAGAGTTGGATGACGATAAATAATCAGTTGACAAGTAAAGAGTATCAACAAGGGGTGAAGTCATTCCTTGATTTTGCTACGGCAAATTTAGGCATAGAGGATGAAATTAGGTGTCCGTGTGTCGATTGCATTAATGGCACAAAATATAGCAGACAAGTTGTGTGGATGCACTTGATCCGAAGAGGCATGGCATCTTCGTATCTAACTTGGGTGCATCATGGGGAACATGTTCCCGTGTCTCGTCCTAGTGTATCAAATGACCAATGTGGAGGTAGTGGTGAATGTATGACAGATATCGATGATCCGCCCATGGATGAATTGCCTATTATGTTGGAAGAAATTTATGTGAGTGGTCTTATGGATGATCATACCAACGAGGAACCTAATGGTTTGGAGAGGGAGGATTTGCATAAGTTCACTAGGTTATTCGAAGATGCACAACGCAAAGTTCACCCGACATGTGAAAAGTTTTCTGTGTTATCATTCGTCATTAAGATGCTTCATGTGAAGGTGTACAACAAATGGAGCAACAAGTCATTCGATATGGTTATGCAGGTATTCAAGGACATTCTACCAGAATGTGATCCAACAGTTCCATGGACACTCTATGATGCTAAGAAGTTCTTACGTGACTTGGGTTTGGGATATGAAACAATTCATTCGTGCAAGAATGATTGTGCACTATTTTGGAAGGAGAGTGCTAATTTGGAGACATGCCCTACATGTGACGCGTGTAGATACAAGTTGAACGATGATGGTGGTAAAAAGATTCCACACAAGGTATTGCGGTACTTTCCTTTGACACCGAGGTTGAAAAAGATCAGATATGTCCAAAAAAACAACCGCAGATATGAGATGGCACAATGAGAAGCGTGTGGATGATGACATATTAAGGCACCCGGCCGATGGTGAAGCATGGAAGGACTTTGATAAGCAACATCCGACGTTTTCTAATGACTCTCGAAATGTAAGGCTAGGGCTGGCAACAGATGGTTTCAATCCATTTGGGAATATGAGCACATCATATAGCATGTGGCCCGTAATCTTAATGCCTTACAATCTCCCACCGTGGAAGTGCATGAAAGAGCCATATTGCATGATGTCATTGCTTATTCCCGGATGTTCGGCACCTGGAAGAGACATTGATGTTTACTTGCAACCACTAATAGAAGAATTGAAGAATTTGTGGAAGCATGGTGTGCAAACATATGATGCATCGAATGGGCAAATTTTTAGAATGCATGCGCGATGTGTGGACCATAAATGACTTCCTGCGTCATTTAACATGTCGGTGGAGTACAAAGGGTTACTTGGCTTGCCCTAATTGTAACAATAATGCATCGTCGTGGATTACGTAAAGTAAAATAGGGTATATATGCTCGTCGCCACTTGCTTGAGAACCACACTTGGCGAACAAGCTAAGTTCAATGGTCAAGCAAACGGAGCATAGGTCCAAACCTTTGGAGTTATCGGGGGACCAAATACTAGAGCAAATTGATTCTGGGACTTACAAGCCGTATGGAAAGCACCCACAAAATCGAAAACGACAAAGGAATGAACATCAAAATTTGAATTGGAGCAAGAGAAGCATTATGTTTGACTTGCCCTATTGGAAGACGTTGAAGCTTCGACACAACCTTGATGTCATGCATATTGAGAAGAACATATGTGACAATGTCGTTGGGACACTTTTGAGCGTAGATGGAAAAAACAAGGACACGGACAAAGCACGCTTAGATTTGGAGGACATGAAAATACGTAAAGAGTTACATTTGAAGAGGCGTTCTAATGGGTCCTTTGAGAAGCCTCCCGTATTGTACACATTGTCGGTGAAAGAGAGAGAAGGCTTTTGTGATTTCTTGAAATCAATGAAGTACCCTGATGGCTATGCAGCAAATATCTCCAATTGTGTGATCGCTCAAGCTGGAAAATTATCTGGCCTCAAAAGTCATGACAGTCATGTCCTTATACAACGACTTCTTGCAATTGGGATGCGTGGCTACCTTAATAAGGAAATTGGAACGACACTTTTTGAGTTGGGAAATTTCTTCGAACAATTGTGTTCAAAGACATTGAGGCGTTCAGATTTGCATAAATTGGATGAACAAATCGTACTCAAACTTTGTAAGCTTGAGATGATTTTCCCGCCGGCTTTTTTCGATGTCATGATCCACTTGGCAATTCACTTGCCTCGAGAGGCTATGCTTGGAGGCCCAGTGCAATATCGATGGATGTAACCAATTGAGAGGTATTAACTTAGCCCTCGTATTACTGTCAAATTTAAGTTAATGCTTTACTGCTGATATAAATATTGCAGTATAACTATCACGACCCAAACCCGGCCCTATGGGTTTAGCACCGTAACTAGCCAGTAATCCGAGATTACCGAAGGCCTTGAAACGATATCTGATTAAACAAAGTACAGAACTGGCGGAAATACAAGAGATAACTAGTGTCCATTGAGTCATGAAAATCAGATGCCAAAAATATTTTTCATGCATTCAACAAGATCTGATCTACATACGCCTATACGATCATATACAAACATTCAAGACGGACCTAATCCTCGATAGCGATGCTGGAAACAAAGAGATCTATACAAGATAATACAAAACAGTGAGGAGACAGGTGGGGACAATAAAAACACCCCAAGCCATAGCATGGCAACTCGGAACCTCGCAGTGAGGCACATAGGCTGACTTAACAAAACTGGGGACCAACCCACGCTCCTAGCTCCGGTCTGGCTGCTGAGAACCTACATATATATATAAACAGTGAGCTAAAGCCCAGTGAATAACACAATGCGTAAAGAGGTTATGAATGAAATGTCCTTACAGTGATGAAAACAATTCATTTAACAGTATTTCAGTCAATCAGTATTTCAGTCAATCAGTCATATGTGGTACACCCATTAGCCTATAAACAGTAGGTCCAAAGAATGTCTTATGAACAAAGAATGATGGCCATCAATCAAGATGCAGATGGTTCCACAAGGAAACCGACAGAGCTCAGAATAAGAATAAAGAATTGCTAAGGATGCCACATACATTCTGTAATACATGACATACATTCATTCAGTAAACGATATCAGTTCAATAAACAATTCAGTTCAGTATTCAAAAGATAACCATTTTGAACATATCTTTACACAATTGTTACTCAGAGATTGGGCTAATAGCAATAGAGCGCGTCCCAGAGCCAACCCTAAGCAGTTAACAAATAGAACACACACTAAGTTCACGATGAAGGATGATAATTAAATCCTAAATTTCCTCGGTGTGGTTCTATGTCTAAATCCTCATTAAGATGCCTTAAACTAGGCCTAAGAATGCCTAGCATGGGATGAGGATGCAAAAATACGCTTGGAAGGCATTTTTCAAAAGTTCTTTGAAAAGGGTCTCGCCGGCGAGCCTTCCTTCGCCGAGCGAGGTTGCAAAATCAAAGGCTTCGCCGGCGAACAATCCTTCGCCGAGCGGTGCGATGAAACAAAAAAATCTTGGATGCTCGATTTTTACGCTCGAGCCACCAATCCTTCGCTCGAGCGCGGCTCAAAGAAAACGTTGGTCGCCGGCGAGAATCTTCGCTTCGGCGAAGAAGCCAAATCTGAATTTCAGATTTGCCTTCCAAGCTCAAACCAAGCATTCCCAACTCAATTCTCGACCTCTTGGGCCCAAATCCTGGAAAATTCATCCCAAAACAATGTATAACAAGTTTCAAAAGCCAATTTATAAATTCAAGCCCCAAAGGTGAGTCAATTAAATCCAAAATTCAAACCCATTTCAAGAACACTTTCAAAACATGCAATGCATGAACTTTAAACCAAATTCAAGGTTCAAATCTTGCTCTAATGAGCTCATTAGTTGGAAAATAAAATGAAAACATGGACTTTGTTAGAAACATGAGCATGCATGTACAATCTACCTTGAATTCAACTTCAAAATGCACCAAAATGGCCATGCATGCAACAATTCAAGCATGATCCAACCTATTGGCTCTAAAACATGGTTTGATTCTACAATGGAGTATGAACCATGCAAGATGAAGCTCAAGGACAACAATAAGAAGATGAATTTCTTGCCTAGAGTTTCAATTTCTTGTCTAGAAGTTCAATTATGCAAACACACTTCAATTCACTTCAAGTCTTCAAGCAAATCAACAATTTGAGTCCCTCTCTCTCTAACTCTCTACTATGGTCGGTTGGGATGCAAGAATAGGGGCTGATCAATTGTTTTGACTCAAGGTAATAAGGCTCTAACAATAATAATAAATAAAGGTCCACTATAGGTGGCAATATGGTAATTAAGCCAAAGTTTGCAATATGACAATATTTAATCTAGTTTAATCATACCTAGTCACATTTTAGATGAATATACCATAAAATCGCAAATATTCTACTGATTCCAAAACACTAAACGGTTTCTAATTCGGCCGCCGATAAGGCCTTCAATTAGCAGTTTAAACATATGAATTCAAACAGATAATCAATCAATCAAACAGATGCAGCATGCAATACAATAAATAAAATTATTCAATTTCAGTTTCGATTTCAATCAGTCCATTCAGTACTTCAGTTAATCCAATCATCAGTCATTATCGGTTCAGTTTAACAGTAATCAGTAGCTAATTCAATAGGTTATCGATAATCAGTACGAGGGTTGTTACAATAACATTGACATCGGCTTGCAAAATTAGGTTGCTTGGCCATCTAAAAGGGTTTGTGGCCAACAAAGCTCATCCTGAAGGTTCTATTGCCGAGGCTTACATTTCCAAAGAATGTACAACATTTTGTTCAATGTATTTGGATGGAGTTGAAACATTGTTTAACCGCCCAGAAAGGAATTATGACATGGGTGACCGTGGCCTAGGGTTGGCGGTATTCACTCAAACTGTACGTCCCTTTGGTCTAATGACAAGGGCGTCCGATGTGTCCGTAGCTGAACGCGAGTTGGCTCATTGGTTTGTCCTACACAATAGCACAGAAGTGGATAAACATGTAGAGTATGAATCCTTATTTATAATGTTTTTGTTGTAAATTGATTAGTCTTTATCTTAGTAAATAGTTTTTGAATCGCATTTCTTGTAACTAGGGAGCACAAGAACTTGTTACACCAAAGAGCCGGTGCGTTCGACATCGAAAACAGACATTGGAAAGAATTTCCTAAATGGTTCAAAGATCATGTAAGCTAGTATTCTCATATCCTACCATAGATCGTACATTACGTGAATGTCACGCATGCTAGTAACATGACACATGTTCTTCATGTAGATGAATGAATTGCGGAGCCAAGATTCCCCCGAAGCAACTGATGATATGTGGTCATTAGCCAATGGTCCTAGTGGCTTAGTGAACACATATTCAGGATGTATTTGTAATGGTGTCCGTTATCATACTATCGACCGTGACAACCGTCGGAAAAGTCAGAATAGTGGATTAGTCGTGGAAGGGGAGCATGAAGGGCAATTGATACACTTCTATGGACACTTGTGCAGAGTGTGGAAACTGAACTATTTGTTCACACGTCGGATTGTATTGTTCCAATGTGAATGGTTTAACAGCGGTAGTAGTAGAACTATGCGTGTAGAGCCACATTTCACAACAGTTGATGTAACAAGTCGATGGTACAAAGATGACTCATTTGTATTACCAAGTCAAGTTGAACAAGTATTCTATGTTAATGACACCAAATTAGGTACCAATTGGAGAGTCGTTGAAAAGTTCCAACATCGAGGAATTTGGGATGTGCCGGAGATGGATGTCGTACAACCTGATGATGTGTTCCAACAAGAAGAAACCATCGAGGTCGTACCTACTATGGCTATTGATGATGATGTGGCTTTGCGTCGAGATGATATTGAATCTGAAATTATTCCCATGGAAGTTTTGCAATCTGTCAGAGGGGTAGAAGCCAAGGGTGTTACAGATGATGCCTTCATCTGTGATGATGAAGATGGATTAATGAGGGAGGGTGACGACACAGACGAAGAATACGACCTACAAAGTGATTTTGATACAGATGTTGATGTAGAATCTTGATGTATATCATGCTTTAGTTCATGCCATAATTTGAGCAATGTGAATGTTCAATTGGTGCACAAATGCAAAGGAAACTCAAAATTATGAAGGGGGATCTATCTTCGTAAATGTCAATAAACTCATAAATGAATGTATGTTTAAGGCAGCTAATCCGAACTGAAATTGGTGGAGTTTTGCTGTGGGTGTACCCACTCAGTGCAGAAGTGCAGGCCCTGGGCTCATGTTTTTCTTCTCTGGCATTCTATGTTTTTCTGAGGAGGCTTGGAGTACATTCTCTGGAGCTGCTGTCAAATGGTTGGCCTACTATAAATGTGGTGTTTTGTTGAAACAAATCAAGCGGAAGGGTCTTTGATGCATTCTGGTTTGGTCAGCAATATGCCGGTCGATGTGAGTTGAGCCCAGTTAAACCTGCATTCATTGAAGATCTGAATGGTTGGTGTATTTAATGGTCAGCATGGCAGTTTGTGCAATGGGTTACTATGGGGTGTGCTGGTGGAATGTAACTGAAGGGTGCCTTTTGGTGGAATGCATCTGATATAGGAAGCTCTGAGCTGGTCTGCATTTGTTTGGTCAGCAATTATCTTTGGTATGGCCGGGTATGGTCAAAAGTGGTTTTGTCTGGTTGCTACTCTGTTTTGCAATGGGTTTTTGTTGTGATGCTACTGTGTGGATGTTGTTGGGTTCAAGTTTGGGGCTGTCTCTACTATGTTTATGCTTTGTTGTTGGTATTTCATGGTTTTGTAGATAGAGATTAGAATAAGAGTTAACCACGAATAAATGAAGGAAGGGTTAGTTTGAATTCAATTGTAATATGTATGTGTACATATTTTGAACAGATTTTGTACAGTCTGGCTTTGATCACTTTAGGGTCAGCTACGGAATCCCCTTTTGCCAGTCTGATATGCCTGGGATTATAATTATTGGCCAAATCATAGGCCATCATACTTGTCAAAAATAAGAAAGAAAGAAAAATCACAGACTATATCTCTTACATGACAACTTGTATTTTTTTGTCAAAATTTACTATTGTTCAAACAACCTAATCTAGTTTAACGGACACCTGTCATTTTTTAAAAATTATTTCTTGTCGTTTTTGCATTATTGAAGTCATTGTTGTTGGTTTTCTTGAGTATTGTTTCTTTACCATTTTCGAAGATTTTTTGCTATTGAGAGAGCATGGACATTGACTTTAAAGAAGCAAAAGAAGAGCATTTGCTATCGTGATTAGACCTTATCCTAGAAATTGATAGTTACTTTGTCCTTCAATTTTTTGGGTTTATTTTTTTTTCCTTTGGTGTGTCCAGCAAATATGTTTAACTGAAGAGAGTCAGAAATTTCTCCATTGAACATGAAACTGAAGTACTGTGTTTATACTGGAAACTGAACATGAAACTGAAGTACTGTGTTTCTTAGCTGGGCACTTTTTTCAGCCAATTGTGGCACTAAATCTTTTGTAGTGTGTCTATTTCTAGAGATACGCTCCATAAGGAGAGCCAGTTACTAGTAGATTCTTGTGTTGACTTTAGCACTTTAAATAGCAACCCCGGGGGGGTGGGTGAGGAAAATAACACCGATGTTCTATTATTTTCTTTCTTTAATGAGACAATGTAGTATCTACAAGCTATAGCATTGCAAAGTTTTGTTGGGTTGGTAAGGAGTTGGTAATTACTTTTGTAGTCTTTACTTTGTTGCATCATCTTGATGCTCCTTCGAACAAATTATTTATTTATAAAATAAAAAATATTCTGGATAATCTGCATTTGCTCTAGTATGATGGTTTTTACTTTGTAATTATTTGCAGGATACACAATCTATTGGGGCTTTAGCAGGGCTTGCCATTGCAATACTTTTTACATGGAGACTATTGAGATCAACTAGTGCGGCTCAAAGAAGACAGCCTAAACGGCAAGCTACAAATCCTAGTAGTTCTGGTGTCGTCAGTACTCATTCAAATGCAAATTTGACATTTTCCGGAGACTTGTCTTCAGAAGACTCAAGAGCACAAAATGTTATTGATGAGTTCTTCCAGCCCATAAAGGCAACTAAATATTTTTCTATCTGTTTTTGGATTATACGTTGCTTCATACTAATTTGATTTGTAATTAATTTTTTTGTTGCTGCCTGCAGCCAACTTTAGGACAAATAGTTAGACAAAAGCTGAGTGAAGGAAGGAAGGTAATTTGTTTAGTTTTTTTAGTATTTTTCTTATTTAATAGAGGTCGCTCGTTTATAGATGATGATGTTTTATACTTCTATTGCCTGTCATTTTTTGATAGAACTGGTTCCTGTTGTGAGTGGAAGTTTTATCCTTTTCTCATCAATTTGAGCATGTTTCTTTATTAAGAAATTAGATGATTTTAATTTTCTTGGCTGGTGCATGCTCCCGACAGATTTTGCAAGTCAAACTTTTAATCATAGAACTCAATTATTCTAAATTGATTATTTTCCAATAATGTTAGAATTTTCTTTGGACATTTTGGTTCACCAATGGGGTCTTTGAAATGATCTTTCTTGCCAGGTAGAATTTGGGAAGCTCAGCAGAATGAAGAATAGGTCTTCTGATACCACATGGGAATCATTTTAATCTTTTCCATGATTTGTTCTTTAGCATTCTTTATTTTACTTTAATCTTTAGTTCTATCTTTTTTAATCTTTGATTTTTCTCATGATTTCCTTTTTGATATACTTGACCCTCTCTGAACTTATGCTTTTCATTACTTTGCATCTTTAACTAGACACGTTAAATTTTCTATAGAAAATATTAAGTACACCCCTTTTCCTTGTCCACTAATACCTCACTATGAGATTGTCGTAGTTTTTGTAATTTAATTTACCCCCTTGGCTTGGATCTTTTAAAGTTTGATGGATAATTTTGTTGTCATCCTCACGTCTTGAAGTTATTTGATTTGTGTTTGGCTATTTTATTTTACGAGTAGTATACCTAGTACTAAATTTAATGCATTTTCAACCTCCTTGAGGACAACAATAATAGAGCCTCTGCCACCGCCACCAACAATAATAATAACAACAAAAAATACTAATGGTGATGTAATTATTGAAGATACACTTATATTGTACAACCTATGCATGGATTTGGTTGCATTTATCTGAGTTGCATTTACGAACTTGGAAGATAGAATATCCTTCGTATATTTTAACTCAATTTATGATTCTAATGCTTTCATTCTTTTTCCTTTCCAGGTAACATGCTGGTTACTTGGTGTGGTTCTTGAGGAAACTAGTCCAGAGGAGCTTCAGGTGGTGACATTCTCTGTCAATTACATTTTGTGCCTGAATTAGAAAATGATTGACATTGTGGTTACGTTGCTCGAAAGGTAAAACAAGCGATCGTGAGATAAATGCATCTTTGGAAGTCTTTGGAGATTACAAAATTCTGTGATCTTTATCTCATGGAAAGAGTTCTGGATGTTGAAAGTGAAGTGAGTGTAAACCTTTCTGCTTATTTATTTATATTTTTTTTAAACTATTAATCAATAGTATAATTTGTTTTCCTCTGCATGCTCAGTGTGTAAAATTTAGTTAGGCTGACTTCATAGTTAGTCATTGGCACCTTAAAGTTTTCTTATTTATTTACTTTGTGTTGGGGAAGTGATTATGAGATGAAATGCTTAAAATTGATGGATCAACAAAATCTGTTCAAACTAACCCTTCCTTTAGGCACGGGTATCCCAACTTCAAGAGGATAGGAAGAGTTAACCATGAATAAATGAGTTTAGTTTCAAATGATATTGAGCTGAAATTTAACTGGAGTTCGAGGCTCGACAAAGGAGTTCTTGTGCTGCTAGTGCTAAATAGATGTTTTGAGTGGTTGCTTAATTTGTTTTAGCTTACAGTTAAATTATGTTCTATCGATGCCAGTCTGATGCATAATGATGCATGGTGTCTTTGTGGCATCTTGTAAGTTGAAATAAATTACACATTGTTAGGTTTTACAGATTTCCACATTAGGCATATGTTACCTAGGGCCATAGAATGAATCAAGTTATTCTAGTTCAATTTCATGTTTAAGTTTGTTAAAAATTATTTGACATCAGTTCAATAGGTGTTAATCAGACCACTGAGCAAACTATAATTCATGCCTGAAAAATAATCAGACCATTTAGTTTATAATCATTACATGCTTATTGGTCAATTACATATTTCTTTTACTTGTGGACAGATAAAGGTGTGGGACGCACAAGCAAACTACCAGTTAAGTCATGTGACACAAAATAAATCCAGAACAAAAAACAGATCCAAAGTCAAAACATTCCACAAATAGCAGCAGGCAACAAAACATCAAAAGTCAACAAATAGCAGCAGAAAATACTCATCAACAACAACAAACATATCAGCTTAAACAGATCAGCAAACAGTTCAAGGTCGGTTAACTTATTCCTTCTCTCCCGTTTTTATATAAGACTTAGATGCCCTGATGTGATCCATTCCTTATTCTTCTAGCTTGAAAGTGCAATAATCAAGCATTATTTGGGTTTACTCTTTTTCTGTGACGAAGTTTTATTTATTTTTATTGTTTTTGTGTAATTTAGCTCATGTATATCATGCTAAATCATGTAATTAAGCATGTGTTAGTTGAGTTAGTTCATGCCTTCTAAAATATTTTTGTCTAATTTATTTTAAAGCAGGGATATCATGGCATATTGGAAAATGGAAAATGGTGTTACTTGTGTTATTGTATAGTTCATGTATTATTTTTGTCTGCAATAATCAAGCATTATTTTTGTCTAGTTCATGTATATAGTGTTACTTGTGTTATTGCAGATTGGAAAATGGTTCCTGGCTTAAAGACTGGTCAGCTTCGGAAGAAAACACTCACGCAGCCAGAAACAGACTCGCCAGTTGCTATTCCTTTAGGATCACCCATTGCTCCGTCTCCTGTTCTACCTGACCGATCAAATGTGGGACTATCTCATCATGTCAATAGCCAACCAATGGTTGATTTTGATGAGACACAAGCCCCATCCGAAACGCAGCCGAGTGGCATAAGTAAGATTAAAGTGTATAAAATTTGTCAATTAGCACATGCCATTGCCATTGTTTTTTTGTAGCCAAATTTAAGCCAATTTTCATGATGTTATGTTGTTAACAGGGACTTCGAAGCCCCTACGTGTACGCGGACCGACACTTGGCAAAGGCATACAAAAAATAATTAGAGCCAAGAAAGGGGAAAAATGTTATGTTCACATCGATCGTGGGTTGAATGCAATGACTGGCAAGTATGCCACTCCAGCAACTAACGAGTTAGGAATTCAAGTTAGAACCTTGTGCCCTTTGAAAGATGTGAAGTCATGGCTAGATCTTGATGAGACTACAAAAGCTGCCGTCATCCAAGGAGTTCTTGTAAGTAATATTACTTGTCCACAAGAGGTAATTGTATTATATATGCTAATAAGAAAGACTAATATTTAATAATTACTATTTCAATTTGTTTTGCTTGTAGGACAAGTTTCAAATTGGAGACGATTTCCACAATGACTTACAAGCACAGGAGATTGTGAATAAGAAGGCCTATGGGTTGTACAAAGATTGGAGGTACACCTTGAAGCAAGAGTTTGAATTGTTAGAAGGACTTCCACGTGATGATATCTATGGTCATCCGCCCGTAGGGGTGAGTTTAGATAATTGGAAGCATTTGATCGATGTGGCATGGCAAGATGTATCTCACCAAGTAAAATAATAGACTAGATAGAGTACATACATCTATGTAAAAATGTGATATGTGTTAATGTTTACCAAAAAATTGTTTATCTACTTGACTTATTTTTAGAAACGGTCAAAGGCTGGCAAGAGTAATAGGAGTCAATTGCCGTACAATCATACCAATGGGTCTCGCTCATTTCCTATCGCAATGGCTACTATGGTGAGTTCAATTTTTTTTAAACTTGAATCCATTATATGTTGTTTGGATATGAAAAATGTTATGTTCTGATACATATATATATATATATATATGTTAAACTCTGTTAGTAAACATCTACTGTCTGCAAAAAATCTGTCTTTTTAAAATCTGTGAATGATACCCTTGCTACATGTTTGCATTCTAAATCTGTCTACACTATACTCTGTTTTTCATTCAAAATCTGTCTCGCAAAATCTGAACTATACTGCCCCAAATCTAAACTATACTCTGTTTTTCACTTAAGATTATTAGTCTTGTAGCTCTATTTGTTTTAGATTTAAGTTAATACATTCACAAAAAATAGATATTCTTGTACATACACATGTTATAATACACATAATCTGAAGTGATTATAAGTGGCTATGCGCGAAAATCTGTTGGACAGAATCTATTTGAGAAATTCTGAACAAATGTGTTGGCAAAAATCTGTTGGAAAATATAAATCTGTTAATGATAATCTCTTTGAATTGGAACTAGAAATGTAGAATACTGCTACCTCTATTTCCAAATCTGGCTACAAATCTGTCTGAAAATGTGGCAGCAAATCTGTCTAAAAATCTGTCTTCAAATCTGTCCAGCAATTTGTTTAAAAATCTGTTAATGAAAATTTGTCTATTTGGTGCATAAAGTGTCATTGATTTATACGTTGATGTGTTAACAGGTAGCAAAAGATGGAGAGTTGGATTTCCCAAGGTTCTATAAGGACAGCCACACTTCAAAGAAAACGAATGACTGGATCCATCCGAAATGCCGTGAGCTGCATGTAAGTATGTGACAAGGAAATATATGTATTCAATATTTTCTTGTACTTAGTACCCAATAATACATATATGTTGCCAAAGTTTTTTTCGTCTTATTTATTTGCAATGACAGCAAGAGATGGTCAATGCACAAGCGGCTGCCATCGAGTCGGGGACGCCATTGACACAAGAGGAGATTTCAAGGCAAGTGCTTGGACAGAAGAAAAGGTACTTGCTTGGATTTGGGAGTGGCCCACAACCGTCTACCATATTTGCAACACGAGCACACGATAAGGACATGGAGACAATGCGAACTGAGGTGGAAGCACTTCGTGAGGAGCGACAAAAGGATCATGACGAGTTAATGAAAGAGCGAGAAGAGCGCGAGAGATGTTACAATGAGCTATTGAAAGAACGAGAGGAGCGCATTCAATTATCCAATGAGATGTTGAAAGAGCGAGAGGAGGGACAAAAGGCAAGGGACGAGACAAATACAAAGGTCGAGCATCTTAATAATGTAGTCGCCAAACTGTCACGACTCTTGGGAATCTAAGTTGGGCATCCAACGTTTGTTTTTTGGTAAAAACAATTTCATTAATGTCACACTTACTTTGTTTAAATATGTTCACTTGAAGAGTTGAAAATGTCATCAATTTTTCAGTTATTTGGGGTTTATGATTTCTTATGTAGTTACTAGAGTTTGGTATTGAGTTTCTTAACAATGAACTTGTATTTAAAATATGTACTTGATTAAGATTAACTATAGTAGAAACATGTTAAAAAAACATGGCGAATTTCAATCTTCGTTTAGAGTAACATGTAAACTTCAACAGTGGTATTTTGAATAGTAACTCGAATATTTGTTTAAATGTAATGGTAACCTTCCCGGTGACAAATGTGACACGTTGGGACAGACGGTACGTAAATAGCACACCTACGTTGGGAGTTAGAGTTGAAAAAGTCATAAACTTATACGAAAAAAGGGGTTCAAGGGGCGAAAGTGCAAAGCAACCCCCGAAACATTGTTTTCTCGTAACGGGAAGCTTCCCGGTGATAAATGTGACATGTACGGACAGACGCTACGTAAATAGGACACCTACGTTGGGAATTAGAGTTGAAAATGTCATAAACTTTGTCGAAAAAAGGGGTTCAGGGGAGGAAAATGCAAAGCAGCCCCCGAGCCACTGTTTTTTCATAACGGGAAGCGTCCCGGTGATAAATGTGACATGTAGGGACAGACGGTACGTGAATAGCACACCTACGTTGGGAATTAGAGTTGAAAATGTCATAACTTAGTCGAAAAAAGGGGTTCGGAGGGCGAAAATGCAAAGCAGCCCCCGAAACACTGTTTTCTCCTAACGGGAAGCTTCCCGATGATAAATGTGACATGTAGGGGCAGACGGTACGTAAATAGCACACCTACGTTGGGAATTAGAGTTGAAAATGTCATAAACTTAGTCGAAAAAAGGGGTTCGGGGGGCGAAAATGCAAAGCAGCCCCCGAAACACTATTTTCTGGTAACGGGAAGCTTCCCGGTGATAAATGTGACATATACGGACAGACGGTACGTAAATAGGACACTTACGTTGGGAATTAGAGTTGAAAATGTCATAAACTTTGTCGAAAAAAGGGGTTCGGGGGGCGAAAATGCAAAACAGCCCCCGAGCCACTGTTTTTTCGTAACGGGAAGCTTCCCGGTGATAAATGTGACATGTAGGGACAGATGATACGGAACTTAGACAAGAACTAAATGTGACGAATGATATATCCTGTTGACCTAGTCCTTTGGAAATTAGAACAATGGATTTGTAAAGTTCAGCTAAGGTTTAGGCGCAATTGTGTATTTGATAAGTTTAACTATCACCACTACAAAATGTGCAACAACAGTTGAACAATAGACAATTCATATATATAACATGGCCTCAAGATTTGGCTGATGGGAGGATAATTCCTTAGCAACAGAACAGGGAACTTAGGACTAAAGAAGCTAAGTATTGAAGATACGTATCAAAATTAGATGGTGTAATGGAAGAATAGTTAAGCATAATCTTATATAGCTCGTCCCCATAAGCCTATAAAGAACCCAAGGCATTACTCATTCAGAAACAGAAGCATATCTACATCTATAAACCCACTAATTAGTTTCTTCTTTAACGAAAGTGTTTCCAAAATTTCAATGAGTATATCGAGAAAATTAGAATCTTTTATGAAGAAAAAGACCATATTAATTTCCATCCGTGGAGGTCAGAAAAACACTGAACTAACGTAACTGGAAGCTTCGTGGAGGTCACAAAAGCATAAGCATAGTGAGTTTTATGGATACCAGACAAACTCTAATGATGGGTTCTCTTACATTTTTATAACAAATAATTTTTGGATGAAATGGTAAGTACACCCAAAATTTTTGTAATTTCATAATACCTACACATTTTACTTTCACATTTAAGTACTAAAATTTACTTCGATACATTTAGAGATAAAAAAGGTAAAACAAGAACTCATGATGGGTTCATGTTTGGATGTCTAGTAGTAGTTAATAGATATTACTCTCATTGTCTTTTAATGTTTGAAATTATTACGATATATATATGTCGTCCAGAAGTGCCATTACACGCACCGAACTAATGATTTTTTTTCCCTTTTTTGCAGATGTTTTTGGACATACAAATGTGGATATGTTTTTGTTGACAAGTACGGGAGGGCATTTTTTTTATATCTTTATCCGTATATATAGTGGTTTGTACAAAATATTTTTTTGGTAGAGTAAATATCAGCTAATATGTCGTAGCAATTAACATAGCACGTGATACATAATAGTTTTGTGGTAGTACAGAATATAATTTTTGTTGTGGTACAAAAGTTGTAGGTGCACAATTAATTTGGTTATTCCAGTATTATGTATTGAATTAAATTATTGACGTGGGCTTAGACTTGGTTCTTATGAAATTTGTAATATATATATATATATATAAGTGGATGTTCAATATTAATTTTTTGGATGGTTGGAATTGAAATGTGTATAATCGTTGTTGAATGCTTGATAACATATTTACTGTTGATAGATTATATTGTTTATACAGGGTACAGGTTGTATTAATAATAGATACAGGTGGTTTAGAAAATTTTATTTAAAAAAAAAAAAAAAACGTTAAAGTATTTGGCCACCAAATATTTTGGTAGCTAAATATGTAATCAAATGTTTTGGTGACAAAGAATTTAGTAGCAAAAACATAACCCATTAATTTTTTGCGACCAAACAATTAGTAGCTAAAACAATTGAGAAAGAGATAGAGAAAGTATTGGCCACTAAATTTTTTAGTCACGGAAAAAAATGGCATCAGTTGGCGACTAAAATGTTTGGTGGCAAAAAATGAAGAAGTGAATGTGAGCAGGCTTTTGGCTACGAAACTTTTAGTGGGCAAAAGTAACAATGACAAAAATTACTTAGTCGCTAAAAGTATGTATGCTATTAGTGACAAAAATGTTTGGTCTATAAGAGTTATTCTACAATTATGGTAGCACTTTTAGTGACTAATACTTTAGTGGCAGAAACACATCTTTTGCCGACTAAACTCAAAGTAGTAGCCAAATGTGTACTTTCAGCGACCAATTATTTAGTAGCTAAAAGTGATACCTTCCCCGACCACAACAAGTTAGTAGCCAAAAAGCCTCATTCGGCGACCAATTATTTAGTGGCAGAAACACATCTTTTGCCGACTAAACTCAAAGTAGTAGCCAAATGTGTACTTTCGGCGACCAAATATTTAGTAGCGGAAACATACCTTTTGCCGACTAAAGCCAATTTAGTAGCCAAATGTGTGCACTTTCGGCGACCAAACATATTTTAGTCGCCAATACTTTTGCCCACAGGGTAAAGGCGACAAGCTTAGCGACGAAAAATTTTGGTCGCTAAATCGTTTTGGCGACTAAATAAGTGACTTTTGGCGACCAATATTTTGGTAGCCAAAAGTGACATTTCTTGTAGTGTTAACTCGGGCCTTGTCTGCAAAATGTTCTATTATGAAAATTGAAAACGAAAACTTGTTTAGTACATTATTTTTGTTTTAAAAAAATGATTAATTCCAAAATTTTCAAAATTCTTGGAAACCAAAAAAAAAAAAAAAGTGCTTTATAACAGGTTTTCACTCTCTCCTCTCTTCTGCACCGCCCCTTCAGCCACCAACCACCGCTGGTCATTGCAGGTGACCCTCCGGCCACTCTCCACCACCTTCGGTAACTCGTCAAACATGTTTATTTGTTACTTATTTTTATTTGTGTTTCAAAATATTTTTGTACACCAAACAAGTTTTTTGTTTTTTACAAAAGAAAAACCTTATTCCTGTTAAAAAAAACAAGAAATTGACACCGTTATCCAACAACTAAATTTGTGACTTTCTTGCATGAATTCACATGCTTAACTTAAATTCAATAATATCTATGGTAATTGATATAATGTTTTTTTGCTGCAGTTTTGTGGGGGAGAGCATGCGCGATGATAGCACTTTGGTGTTTGCATATTATAAAGAAGGAGCCACTGATCCGACTTTTCTGTACCTTGCCTATGGATTGAAGGAGGTTAAGTGCTAAGGGATGGAGTTTGGATTCAATTTATTCAGCTCCCTAAAGTTAACGATAGTTTTTTTTGTTTGTCTTTCGTCTAATGGGGGAGTATAAATTAATTCATGAGTCATGGGATTATTAGTTTTTTTTTTTTTTTTTTAATTTTTTTACATAGTTATGTATTGACCTGGATATGTACACTTTGTGTGGGTTGAAGAATAAATTATAAATATATAGTGATTTTTTTCAATAATTCATCTGTTAACATTGCCTAGGTTTTTCATTTATGCAATTTCTAAAGTCGAGGTGGAACTCTTAACTACTCATTTCTAAGGAAAAATTATATCATTGGGGTCATATAGTCATGTCTCCAATCAATCACAAATTATTATGTTCTTTACTGTTTATCAATCACTCAATATAAAATTATAAATTTTACTAATCACAATATATCTAAGGTACCACATAACCGTGCCGAGAACCACCAAATAACTTAAGGGTGAAAATAGCAGGATAAGTAGTGAGTGCCATGTCAGCATTTCAATCTAAGTGCCAGCATATTTCAGCCCTCAGTTGTGATTCTAAGCTATCATCTCCCTCCATTTTTTTTCCTTTGCCCTCAAACTCAATCTTGAGAAAAAAAATATTTTGCATAATGCTAGTGGAATAAAGCACTCTAAACCCTATTAAGCTTTTTGCATTTTATTTATTTATTTATTTTTCTAGAAAAGAACATCACAAGATAGTCTCTCTCTTGAAGCAATCTTTAAAAAACAAAAAAAATTGAAAGAAATTGAGTGTTGAAAATTTCGTTCTGAATTCGGAGGATCCGAATGAAAGTTGGAGAAAGAGAGAAATGGGAAGGGATTTTTTCATCCTGTGATGAGTATACCAATGGGGCTGTTTGCTGCGGAGTAGTTTATAATATATATATATATATTTATTTTTTTTTTGGAAAATTTTTGTTAGATTGTTTAATAAGCAATATAACTTTTATTTATTGCTTCTATTTATTATTTATAAAGCAAAAATATCTTAAATAATTGATTATTGAAAGAGAATTACATTTCAATTGAATAGTAAAAAAATAGTCTTATTTTCATTAGGCTCAAGACTTGCAGTGTAAAAAATTTCACATGTAATGCAATTATTTCAAGATTATCTTACTAAAATACTATTTTCCCTTATTAAAGAGCAAGAATAGCTTTTACTTTCGTTTTTATAGATTAACTTTTAGCTTGTTTAGACCATCTCCAAGGGAAGTAACATATTTCAGTAGCAACTGTGCACTTTGCTACCTAATATCTAAATTTGCCACTTCTAAAATTTTTTAAAGGGAGGTAGTTAAATTTTATTATTTTATCATTGTTGTTCCAGAAAGCTTTAAGCTTTTTTACCATTGAATAGAAGCTGTTACTAGCAACACCAAACAGGCCAGTATCTGAAATTGTAAATGCCCATAAATCACTCTTCCATTTGTAAATATTAAAACATTGCCTTAAAAAAAATCATTTTGAATTTATAATCACCATAAATAATCGTACATGCTTGTATTAAGAACATCAACAATGATTCATATTACTAAAAAAACAAAACCATTAATAGCACTAATGTATTGAAAATGCCAAAAAAAAAAAAAAAGCAAGGCATAGGCAATGGGCCGCCCACTGTCACATCATTAGTGCTGCTATTAGAACACCACTTCTAGTGCTCTCAACCATTTTTCTAAGAACATTATTTCTACTCATTAAATCAATCAACAGAACACAATTAATGTTAATGAGATACATTGATCATCACTTATCCATTACTAGAACAACGTGTTCATCCTACTATAACATGCTACACATTTTCCACACACAAAAACAAAAACAAAAACAAAAAAAAATGTTTTCCACTAAACAATTTTCAAAAAATTTATTCAACCAATGCAAACAAAGCATAATATTAAAAAAACCTCCAAAAAAATGCACATATATTGGCTGGAAGACAGTCCAGCATGACCGAAACAGGATGACATAGCTGGAACAAGCAAGAAATCAAGTGATGAACATAGGCGTTTCTAACAGATTCAATAACTATGCCCCTAATTACAGTGTGCTTACACAATTATCATAAAAACCACACAAAACCAGAAGGGTCATTGTCAGTCACTCAGTTTTCAAGTCTTATAATTGGAACTTTCAAAGTAAAAACAATTGCTACCTCACCTCCCCTGCTGAACTTGCATCATGACTTATACATTCCAACTTTTCTCAAGTAATTTATCACTTTAAGCATTGGTTTCCTTCTATGCCTAAATTCGCACACGACCTTCTCAGATGTGTGGCCTATGCATAGTAATTTAGGCTTGCTTTCTTCTTAGCCTGAACTTGGATGATACCTTCATTGAAGTCCTCATGGTTCACCTGCATAAAGGTCAATCCATTGCTTTTATTAGCAGTTGCTCCTAACAAAAAAAAATTCCACATATGTAAATGCACAAATTACTCTCTTTTCTTGTTCTTTTTTTCTTTTGGGGTTTATCTTTGTACTTGTAACACATTTAGCCTCTAACATAAATTTCATGCTGTTACAACCTTTTTATGAGTATATCAGTGGATTGTCATCCGCAGTTAGGTATTAGCTTCCTCTAAACACATTCAATTTTCCAATAAACTTGAATGGATTTAAGGCATCCACTAAGAGGATTATAGAATCGGCAAGAGCATTAAGCATCAGTGTCCGACACAGACATGACAACTTTTTAGAAGTGTCTGTACTTAGATAATGATTATGATCAAGCAGAGAACATGCATTAGATCACTTGTAGCAGCACTGTCATTGGTTTCCTGTCCTACTTGTCATCAAAGCATCCTTTAAATTCTCACATAACCCCAAAAAAAAAAAAACACACACACACACACACAGACCTCAGTGGCATCACGTCGAAGAGCAAGCATGCCTGCCTCCACACAAACAGCTTTCAGTTGTGCTCCATTGAAATCATCAGTAGATCGAGCTAGCTCTTCAAAGTTGACATCTGGGTGAACATTCATCTTTCGGGAGTGGATCTACAATACCAATGCAAATGATTCAGCTAGAATTCCCCATGGTAAAAAAATGAGAACATAATGTTTAAAGTTCAGAAAGGAACGATTTTGAAAGCAAGCAAGCAAAACCTGCAAAATTCTAGCTCTTGCTTCTTCAGTGGGATGTGGAAACTCAATTTTACGATCCAATCGACCAGAACGCATGAGCGCAGGATCTAAAATATCAGCTCTATTAGTTGCTGCTATCACCTGCAGTGTACAAAAAACAAAACAGAAACAAAAAATTAAACTATTGGAACTAAAGACCCAAATGATGATAAAAAGTAGAGGTAGTCCCACTAGTCGTGCTAGTGGGTTCCATATGGGTAGAAGTGGTGGCTGAGAACCATGTCCCAAGTATCTAGCCCATACAAGAAGTTCTAAAGAAACAATCTTTGTGGCAGCATGGTATAAATGTCAAGAGCCAACAGTTGCCTCAAAATGACCATTACACTGAAACTATAATCAGTTGAAGGCAAGAGACAAACCTTTATCCGGTCATCGCTACTAAAGCCATCAAGCTGATTGAGCAACTCTAACATTGTCCGTTGAACTTCCCTATCCCCACTAACTTCACTGCATTAAAAGAGGGGGGAAAAAATTTAGTGAGACTGTATATGAAATAAACTCAATTTCTAGTCAACAGAAAAGCATAATACAGAGATTAAAAAAAAATAGCAAACACAAACTGAAATCAAGTAAAGCTGCAAATGACACAAACATGGTATACCTGTCAAACCGCTTTGTGCCAATAGCATCGATTTCATCTATGAAGATGATGCAAGGAGATTTCTCTTTAGCAAGTTGAAAAGCATCACGGACAAGTTTCGCTCCATCCCCAATGAACATCTACATGGATAAAAACCTTAGTTACTAAATTAGTAGTAGTGACCTTGACTACTTCACTAGAGCAAAACAAATTGATGACCGCTTAAGTGCATTACAGATTAGTACATATACAATATAATTATTGCGTAGTAACGGAAAATTTCTCAAGGACTAGCTAGCTTAATTTAAACTTCAAATGATAAAGTTATGCATCGAACTTTAACAATCAAGATAGCACATAAAAGGTAAGAAGCATTAAATATTAAAACCGAACGTATATTTCTCAAGAATGCTTGACTACTCATTCACTTTAACAGAGGCCCATGAAAGAACAATATTTAATTCATTAACTTTTGAAGAAAAAGAAGGCAACAGCATAATATAACTAATCAAACCTAACAAAGGAACAATCTCCAGGTTCACGACTGACTGAGAAATTCAATCACGATTCACGACTACTAATTTAAAATAAAAAATAAAAGTTCTGACTTCCTCCGGAAAAAAACTGTTGCACCTTAATCAAGTGGAAATATATTTTAAGGTCAGATAAGTTTGTTACCCCAATCAGGAAAAGCTAACCAGAAGAGGAAATTTCTGCCACACTAGCTATAAATAAATAAATAATAATATTCCTTTCTTGGTGTATCAAAAAGAAACAACTACTATTATCCCTTCAATATATTAATGGCTGGTGTAAATGCATCAAAAGCAATTTTGATTCTAAAAAAAGTCACAAATATCACAAGGTGTAGGTGGTTTCTTTATGATAAAAACCATGTCAAAATTACCAGGTCAAAAAAGTAAGAAACACCATATAGCAGACAAGAATGAAGTTAACAAAGAATATATACCTGGACAAGTTGGGGACCTGCTAGCTTCAAGAAAGTAGCATTAGTTTGGGCTGCACATGCACGAGCCATTAGTGTTTTCCCAGTGCCCGGAGGTCCATATAAAAGCACTCCTTTGGGTGGGCGAATCCCTAATTTCTGAAACCGTTCTTGGTGAGTCATGGGCAAAACAATAGCCTCAACTAGTTCTTGGATCTGTTGCAATTGTAAGGAAGTCCAAGTGAGAAGCCATATATATTTATATATGTAACTATCTAACAATACCATCAGCCAATTAGATAAGTGTGTAAATATTTTTGAGCTAAGAAACTTGCCTGTTTTTCAAGCCCTCCAATATCATTGTAGTCTTCAGTCGGTTTTTCATCAACCTCCATAGCCTTAACTCGAGAATCATACTCAGATGGCAAGGTATCCAAGATCAAGTAACTATCTTTGTTCACCCCAACCAAATCCCCAGGCTTTAGCTTATCGGGATCAACAAGACCAACCACAGGCAGGAAGATAGTCTGCAGTTAAGACTTATTAGATGGTGCTTCAAATAGGATTCAGGGTTTCCAGATAAAAGAAAACAAGCACATCAACAAGCTTAAACAGAACACACATGTCAAATGATAATCAAAAGCCATCAATATTTAACATTATGGTTAACATCCACAATCAAATTACTAACATTCCAATTAACATCAAAAGAAGAAAAAATAAATCACTTGGAACTATTTTTACAAATTACACTTGATAATCAGTGTTAAAAAATGTGATACTTTTTGTTGATTCGTTTATTAGGAAGGCACAGAGGAGCAGCAACCCATGCACACTATTTTTTTGGTGGGCATACATGCACACTAGAAGTATATAAATCTTTATACAACTCGATATCCACAACTGAATCAAGTGAATGGACAATCCTCAAGATCCAATCAATAAAACAATAATGGGTTCAATGCACTTTGTCCCTGCTTAATCAAGTTATCTATCAATAGAATCCTCGCATGACCTACCTCCCATACAAAGAATGTTATATTAAAAAGAATGTTATGTTGGAAGGAACTCTAGCCCCCAACTTCCATTTTAAGGGAAAGAACTATTTGAAGGACTCAACCACGCTGATAAAAAAATTTAGCCTCAGACCTTCTGAACCCAAAAGCTGACCACATATCTGTATCCTCCCCTCCTTCAAAATAACTTGGCTTGTACAATTAGCTCAATCTTCCATTCATGAAAAGACTTTAAATCTAATGTCCCACACCACCCTATTGCTCTCATAACTCAAATAATCTACAAGAGAAGTGTCTCAGAACTTGCCAAAAAATTAACTCTAAACATCTATGATAATGAAATCCAAAGATGCACAATAAACATGCTGGTTTACCTGGCGTGTGGATGTCTTCAATACAACACATTTCCCCTTCCTTTGGGAGTCAAGATCAATATTCGCACCATCTTCCTCAGCATCGTCCTCAGGGTTCATTTCCAAAATCTAAAAGAAAACAAAGATTCAAAGTGAGTGCCCAACAGTGGTTAGAGTGCTAAAACTAAAATAGCCACGCACACACAACTTAGCACATACACCATAAAGGCTACCACCTTCAAATTAGTTACAGAACATTTATCAATCATCTGTCAAACTGAGTGTAGGACAAACATATCATCACAAACTATATTTTACATGTTATAGACAAATAATATTATACAATTCTTAAGAACTAAAGTAGATAGCACAATTAGATATTAAAAACACGAAAAATGTTTGGTAGCTCGAATTTGTGTGGCCCAAATGGCTCGAATGTATCAAAACGACATTCGAGCCATTTGGGCCATGAAAATTCCCAAGCATTGTTGTAAAAACACACACAAACACACACTAAGCTGACAGGTGAATCAAAAAGACCACACCTCTGGCTTGGACCCTAGCCTATTCATTATTATAAAATATATATATATATATATAGAACTCCCAACAAAATCACAACATTTGATTTGGCTTAAATCCTAAGTCACACTAGAGTTATAGCTCCTAAATATTTATTTTTTTATTTATTTAAAAAACATCATTTAATCCACAAGGCAACCAACCACTTAAAGAGAAACTATGCTTTCTGGGTTCAAACTCACTGCAGACACTGTATCCAATATAGAAGCTACAAATTGAAATGGAAACCATAGATCTCACTCAGAAATATGAATGAAATAAGTCCAATCTAGAGTTTCCTTGTCAAACATTCAGAAGTAAAATTGATAAATACTTGGGGAAAACAAACATTTGATTAGCTGCTTACTAAAAAAATTTAAGGGGGGGGGAATGCAAAAGCAAAAGCAAAAGCAAAAATACTAACAAAAATTAATCAATATAAAAATTTCTCCTTTTTTAATTCCTAATAGAGTCTATAGCGAACCAAAAACAAAAATCAATATCTTGAATCTCGGATATTATCACAAACAGAAATAAATTCAGTCCATGCGAAACGTCTATAGTTTGCAACGAAGCTTCAATATTTAACATACTTTTTTCCCTTTGCTTTTCTTCAAATTTACAACCTTTTCTACGCGACCAAACAGAGAATCTATATTACCTCCACAATGTTCCCAACCAAATAAGGAAGTTGCTTGTTGAGTTTGATCTTCTCCTGATTCTCCTTTATCTTTTCCTTGAACGACTCCAGTTCGAGATTCGTCCTCTGCAACTCTTCCTACAGTCCACAATAAATTTACACCAAAATGTGAATTTGTGAGGGATAAACAATCGAAATCGATGAATTAGGGTTCTATAGAGATCTAACCTTGAGGATTCGAATTTCGTTGTCGAGAAGCCTAGAAGCCCTAAGTACGTCATCGGTCGACATTGAAGCAAGTTGGTCTTCTTCGAAGCTACTGTCTTCCACCATCGCAGACGCCATTAGAGGTGCTGGGTTTTAGAGAGAGAAGGAAAAAAGTTTTAGAGAGAGAAAGGGATGAGGGAGATCGACTGATGGGAGAGAATGGCTATTCCGTCTTGCTGCTCAAGAAGACCGACATGAAGCAAATACAAAGCAATCATATATGGGCCCCATGAAATGTGGGCTTGGATATTTTAATATGGCCCATTTGGATTTTGGGCCCAATATAACATTCCGAACTCTTTTTTTTTTCATATTACTATCTAAAAAAAAATAGGTTTAGTTAATAAAATACGAATTGTCCAAGTGGTTTGAAAAATTACAAGTAAATCTTTGTCAGAATTTTTTATTTAATAAAATTAATTGAAAAAGTGAAATTTCTAACTATTCACCCATAAAATAACAAAATTATCTGAATTATTAATTGAAATAAAATTTTAACATTATTAAAAACTATTAATTAACTTGATGATTTATTAATAAAATGACCTATTTGTTATGAAATTAGAAACCTTAGGGTCATATTATAATTTCTAGAATCACATGAGGTAATTTGTAATTTAAGTAAATTTCATAAGGTGTGTTTATAATTTACCCCAAAAAAATTCATATTTGTAAATTGGATAAAATTTAAATAGGGCATTATATATATATATATTATTAAAAGTAACGTTTTTAATGCTAAATTTCCTTCTTTATTTAATTATATAATACATTACACATAATAACTAGCTTTTTACCCAAATTTTATTTGAAGATATCTTTCTTTTTTTCACCCTAAATTAGCTAAAAAAATTGATAGCCAATGAGTAATTAGTGATATAATTATATTTTTTCAATAATCACATATATTATTAAAAGTAGTGTTTTTTCCATAATTTAGTAACACATTATAAGGGTTTACTTTTTTCTAAGAGAATCACGTCAGCATATATTTTTTTTAATTACATATAAGTTCTACACAAATCCAAACCTAATTTAAATTATATTAACCCTACCTATTTTATATGGATTTTATATGACAAATATTTTTTTTTCATATATTTTTCATGGTAAATTGAGATAATCTACAAACTCAATACCAATTTTGTATTTCATGTTTTTCTACTTAATTCTTTCAAGGGTATTAGAATTTTTTTTAATGCTCAATTGTTTTTTTTTCTTATTTTTTCGTGCATTATTCTATACCCAATACCAATTTTATATTATGGATTTGTCATTTCAATTTTACAGTGATTCTATATAGGAGTATGAAATTATACTTTATTTTTTACATTATTTTATATAATCACAACTCACAAGAGGAAAAACCTGCACAACAATAATACTCTGAAGAAACCTCTAAAATTTGGATTTACTATTTGAGTTAGTTTTTCAATTGTTGAACAATAAGTTCTTTTATATTTTGACATCATGTTCCAAATGATTAATTACTTCATACACTGAGATGAATATATCGTTTGGATGTTTTCATTATTTTTTCTTTTTGTGTTTAGATATTGTTATGAGATTCTTTCTTGATTAGTCATTGTTAAATTTCTTTTATATAGTTGATATTTTAATTTAATTAAGAGTGTTTATTTTATAATTTTATAATTATATATATATCATATAAAATCATTATATGATAATCCAATTACAACATATTTATATTTAATTTTTTTAATAAATTTTATATAATTTTTATTTCTACATATTTTTATATTTCAAATGAATATAAAAGAAAATTATGCAGTTAGAATTACTTTTAATTTTATATTATTAATATCAAAATTGCTTCCTACCCCCAGCTGGGGGTCACCCCCAGTGACGTGTCACTCGGGGGTTGGCCCAAAAAAAAACTGTTTTTTTTTTTTTTTTTTTTTATAAGTTTGAACCAGTGGGGGCGCGACACCTCACCGGGGGTGCGACCCCCACTGGGTGTAGCAAGCATTACTCTATTAATATTATGTTACACAGATCAACTGCTAGTGATAACATTATTTTGCAGTTATTTTTATTTTGACACTTTGATATAACTCAAGGTGGTTAAGATAAACTTTGAAAATTATATTTGCTATTTTCTCCTGTACATAAGCTGATTCAGCTTGTTTGGTTCTGATTTTCAGAAAATTTTATTTTTTTATTTTTCATATTTTAATGCTTTCAATGAATTTTTTTAATATTTTAAGTAATTTTTTTAAATTTTTAGACACACTTAACATAAATACACTTAAAAGGTATAATACTTATAAAAAAATCTTTAAAAAATACACTAAATACCAAAAAAATATGAAAATTCAATACATTTTTCGTATTTTTGTGTATTTATTAATTTTTTTAAAAAAATTTCACAAATATTTTACTATTTAGATATATCTAAGTAAGATGCATCTAAAAAAAAAATTACTTAAAATTTTAAAAATATTCACCAAAAAAAAAAAAACACAAATTTAAAAAATAGAAATCGAACACACTGAATAGTTTTTTTTTTTTTTTTTTTTTTGAAGGATAGGAAAAGAATAATAAAAAAAAAGAAAAGAAAATGAAAAAAAAATGTATTTTTTCTTTTCGTCTTTTTAGTCGGATTAAAAAAATGAGAAGAAAACGACTATATATAGGGGTATTTTTTTTCAGGTCCCTGATATTAACATTTTACAATATAAAGGATATCGAATATTTTCATAATGTCTAAGGTCCCTCAACAATATTTTCACAATTTGAGAAATTCGGTCAGGAGAATTTGGTCGGAGAAATTACTGCAGAAATTTAAATTTCTCGGAATTTCTCTCTGGTTCAGTATTCTCGATTCTCTGATTTGAGGAAAGAAGGGAAAATAAACAATCATAACAGTAAACTCACATCCAAATCATTGTGATTCATTAGGTAAGCAATATTGTTTAACTGAATTCAACTGGAAAAATTTCACATTGTAATATGTAAGCAACATTAGAAGAGATAACAATGACAACTTACCAGGACCAGAGAAATTCTGGAAAAATCTAAAAATTTCTCTGGTTTGTCATTGAAATATCAATTGAGAATTTCTCTGGTTTATTAAAAATAACAATTGAGAATTTCTCTGGTTTGTAATATCTGGACTCCAGCATAACATAGGAATTTCCATCACTATGACAGTTCTGTCTCCAAAATTCCAAAAGTGGAGTGTGTTCCAAGTGGAAATCACGAAAAGCCATCGGTCTGTGTTTGCTGATAAAACCAAGCTTCATCACCTGCATCAAACTTCAATTTGAGAGTAACAAATTTGAAAATTTCTTTGACTTCACAGGCCTTCTCACAAAATTATAACTCCAAAAAAATTTGAAAATTTCTCTGA